>BPLQ01008963.1:0-12014 GCA_021605075.1 Caerostris darwini
TTAGTTATGTAATCATTACATTTAGATTCTATGTTCTATACAGCCATTTAAAATCCACAAAATAGTTTCTTTTTAACGACAACAAATATTCTAAATATTTTTCTCGACTTGATAATTAATTCCGAATTCATTCTACTTTCATTAAAAAATAAAATACATTTTCCTGCATATTCTTCCAACAGTATATCTCATGAATTTAACCATTCATTATAAAGATACGACTACTATTACAAACCGTTTTTCAATCATACATATTTAAATAGCTTTACGCAAAACATCACACATTCCTTTTTATTTTCAGTTGATAAATTTTTCATTATTACTTTATTTCCTTATTATTTTAGTTTATTAAAAAAATACGCTACATATTCACTTGCTCCAGGCGTTTTTTTTATCTTAAGTTTATTATTAACGATTTTTCCATTTAATAATTAAGACACAGGATTTTATGAAAATTTAAACAAAAGCTTCTTTCATACAGTTTCGGGAACTTTTCTTTTATCAACAAAAAAATTGAAGCAGCATTTTTTGGACCAAAAAACAATCCTTTGTTCTTAGCATGCTGAAATTGGAAATAGGAAAAAAATATAAAAATAAAAGTTTCTTCACTTTTCCCTGTATCGATACGCATTGCAGCATCTATTCATGCTCCTTCGAAACTTTCTGTCAGAAAAAGCGGGCACATATTTTTTTAATTGGTATTGGGATAATATCTCCATTCTTTTCAATTGAAGCCAGATTCATTATAATTTCGCAAAAAAGAAATGCATTCTAGCGATATTAATAAAACCCCAATTGAAAAGATTTTCTCTTCAATTTAAGTCGTCTGCGTTTTTTCTCTTCCTTTCAGTTCTATGATCCTTTCGTTTTAATTAATGGAGAGTGATGGAATGAAGTGAAAGTTGAAGTCATTAAGTCAAAAGCAAACCATGTTTCAATCCTTAATTGCGAGTTGAAGTATTTGAAACGAATAACTATTCCAAAGAAAATTTATACTCTTCGAAAAATACTGTTCATGCTTCATTGACTTCTGGTCCGATTTTAAATAGTTTTTTTCTTTATTTTCTCTTTTTTTTCGCTTTATTTCAATTTATTCTGATAAGCATTTTTGATAAATTTAAGGAAAAATCTAAATTTGCTGCCATTTTTATTCGAATGGTTAATTTTTTTTTTGTGAAGCATCAGTTCGTTTCCATTTTAATTCAAAGTTTAAAAAAGAAGTGAAATCAAGAATTCCACTTCTTAAAATTATTTAATTTAGTTTCGATGCTCTAGTAATTCGAGCAAGAAGTTATCGTGGTTTCCTTCCAATAGAATAAGTTTTATTTTCTCAGAATTAGTAAAATTTTCTTAATGCAAGAACAAAAACTTTAGATACAAAGTTACTAGATTAAGTTAACGTATGCGAAAGCTTTCGATTTAAATGAAAGAAGTGGAAAGCAACAAAATTACATTTTTTTTCAACATTATTAATAACGATAAAAGTCTTTTGCATGTGGGAAGCTATTTCCTATCTTTCTTTGTTAAAGTATTATGAAAATGAAACATAAATAATTGCACTGTCAAATTAATTGGCTCCAGGTACAAATTTTAAAAGCTAAAGAACATAGATGTATTGCGAAGTTTCAATTATAAATATGTGCAATTCTTAAAAATGTCTTTGTCTTTATTTATGATTTAAATAAAAATTAGGTTGGTTTTTTGTTGTCTTTTTTTTAACTTTCATTTCAGCTAATATAAACATTTTTATTTTTTACTTATTTATTTAATTAACGGAAAATTGGGCTATCACACAAACAGTTTCTTTTATATTGTTACTTTTTCAAAAATATATTTTGCAATCTTTAAAAGAATTTCGCTAATTTTATAATATGCTTAGCGTCACGCCAGGGTCTTCTATTCATTTTTATGTAATCATTACATCTCGATTCTATGTTCTATGCAACTCCATTTTCCAAATCTTCACAGTGCAATTGCTTAATAAAAACCAAATATTTTAAATTTATTTCTCGAATTGAAAATTTATGCCGGAACACGCTCTTGCTTTCCCTGAAAAAATTCATTTTTTCTGCATATTCTTCCAACAGTATGATATTCTTAAAAGAATTGAACATTCATTATAAAGATACGACTACAGTTAAGTCTTTTTCAACTGTAGGAATTTAAAAGCTTTACGCGAAATAACACACATTCACTTTTACTTTTCAGTTAATAAATTTTTCTAATTATTTCTTTTCATTTTGTTTATTATTTTAGTTAATTCAAAAAATATGCTAAGTGATATTCACTCTGCTTGAAGCTTTTTCTTATCTCAAGCTTAATATTAATAATTTTTCCATTTGACAATTTAAGGTGCTGTGCTTTATCAAAAAGTTAAACAAAAGCTTCTTCACGATATTTTGGGGAACTTTTCTTTTCTTTTACTCATTAGTAAATGAAGCTTCCTTTTTTTTTAGCAAAAAACAACCTGTTCCAGCCTTGGCCAAAGGGAATAATCAAAATTAAAAAAAAAAATTGATTTCTTCACTTTTCCCTCAAAATCAACAATACGGTTGAGTAGCACTAATCTGATACATTTTTCTGAATCTTTCTTGTTCCGAAAAGTGAGCGTAATATATTTTGTTCGGTATTGGGATAATATCTTATTTTAATTGAAACCAGATTCATTATAATTTCAGCAAAAGGAAATGTACTTTCCTAGTGATATTAATAAAACCCAGCGAAAAGTGATTCTTTTTTCCCTTCTTCAATTTTTAAGTCGTCTGCGTTTTTTCCTTCTTCCTTCGCTCTAGATCTTTTCGTTTTGGCACTGAATGGAGAGCTGTGAAATGAAATGAAAGCGAAGGCTGGAGTCAAAACTAAAACCATGTTTCAACCTTGAATTGTGAGTTGAAGTCTGAAACTGAATCACTCACTATTCTCTTAAAAACACTTGAATGGAATTTGAGAAAATCTCCATATATTCTTCTAAATGTTCGGAAGCCTACGGAATCGGTCTGACTTTTTATGGAATCTTTTTTATATTTTCTTTTTTCTTTTTTTTTTACTTATTTGAATTTGATTTTAGATACATATTTAGATAAATTGGAAGGAATAATCTTAAACTTGCCGCCGCTTGTCTGAATTGCTGGATTTTTCGCTTAGCAACACTTGCCTCTTTTAATTAAAAGATTAAAAGGAAGTTGAATGAATGTTGAACCAAGAATTAATTTTTAAAATTATTAATAGTTTTCGATATGTTTAGTAATTCAGTATAGTTATCGTGGTTTCCTTCCTCAGTGGTAGCCTAAGCTTACTCTCAGAATTAGTAAAATGGAAAGTTCCTGGAACCAATACAAGAACAAAAGTTAGATGGCCAAAAAGCATTAGATTAAGTTTACATAGAGAAAGCTTTTCTGATTTTAAATGGAAAGAAGCAGCATTAGACCAAATTTCATCCTTCAAATATTTTTACGGAATTATAAAGGCTATTTCATTGTGGAACCTTTTTTCTTCTTCACATGGTTAACGGTATTGCTAAATTTAACGGTTCACAGATATGAGCTTTGAAAATGCACTGGAAACAACGCAGATAATAAAATTTCAAGTATAAAATGTGTAATTTATAAATGACTTATCTGCTTTGGCTGATGCTCTCACTCAAAATTTCTCAAACAGATGCATATTAATAAAAATTATGATATCATTATTACAATAAAAATGCAGCTCAATTCTAAATTAATTTTCAAAAATAATTTTATTTTTTATTCCTGGCGAATTAAGAGAAATAATCAGAGCCTTGCTATGCTAGAAAAATAGTACTCTGAGGAGTGGTACTTCATGGCACCAGACCCTAAAATGTAATCTCTCACATCTCCATTTCTGTAATTTTACAGCAACAGGGCAGATCCTGATTCTCGTTGCAACTCACAAGTGCTACTTGGGTATAATTTTTTGCAAATTCTCAAATAAAAGAATGAAGTTGGAGTTATAATCACACAATACCAAATGCACGATATTTCAAGCTGAACCTCCCATGATTGAAAGCTTGCTTAATATTTGAAAAGAGGTGAGTAATAACTCAAGAACTGCAGCATTACAATTATAACAGCTGCTTGTAACATGAAAACCCATGATTTTTACCAGACTTAAGAAAATATTTGACTTGCAAAAAGCATTCGCTTATTATTTTTGAAATGCATATATTTATCTAAAGTTTTAGTTATTTTTACCAACATTTATATTATTTGAAATGAACGCTTCCATGCTTTTATTATTTCAAATTGATAGAGTTATAAATTTTTATTGAATACCTTTGTTTCACATGTGTGCAAGATTTGGAGTATAAGAAACTGAAAATCTTGATACTGTTTTTAAACATGTTTCTGAACTCAGTTTTAGTTTTGTCAATGTAAAATCCAGCAAAGTTCTTTACTTTTGCTTCCTGCTGTTTTCAAAATGAGTAGCTGTGACATACATAAAATTTCTAATTTCACTACTAAAGATGCGCCTATTATAGCTCTTTCATTCAGTTATGTTGTCAGGAGTATCTCGGATTCAATGTTCTAGCGTATTTAAAAATTTTCTGAAAATACTAATTTATAGCCTCTTTTAATGATACCGAGACATTTTGAAATAGCTAAAGAGCTGAAAATAATAGCAAATGCCGAATGACATTTCTTTAACTTTCAGTAAAAATTTAAAACATACATTTCTCCCGCATTATTCTTTCCTAACAGCGAATGAGCTATCCTTGCATAATAGGAATTTTTGAACCATCTGGCATTATAAAGATGACAACTGGACTATTCCAAAAGCTTAGAGGTTTCTAAAAAGCCTTTACTCAAAATACAGCATCATTCACTTTTATTTTCAGTTAATAAATGCTTCATTATTTCATTTATTTGCTTATTATTTTAGTAAATTAAAAAAATACGTTACATATTCACTGGCTCCAGGCGTTTCATGTCTTTGAAAGTTTATTATTAGCAATTTTTCCATTTAATAATTAAGGCACGGGCTTTTATCAAAAGTTAAACAAAAGCTTCTTTCATACATTTTGGGAACTTTTCTTTTATCAACAGAAATTTGAAGCTACATTTTTTGGAACTAAAAAACAAACCTTTGTTCCTAGCATGCTGAAAAGGAAATGGGAAATAAATAAAAAAAATGTTTCTTCAGTTTACCCCGTATCGATACGCATTGTAGCATCTATTCATAATTCTTCGAATCTTTCTGTCTGAAAAAGCCAGCACATATTTTTTAATTGGGAAAATATCTCCATTCTTTTTAACTGAAGCCAGATTCATTATAATTTCGCAAAAAAGAAATGCATTCTAGCGATATTAATAAAACCCCAGTTGAAAAGATTCTTTTTTCCATGCAATTAAGTCGTCTGCTTTTTTCTCTTCCTTTTCAGTTCTATGATCCCTTTCGCTGTAATTAATGGAGAGCAGTGAATGAAGTGAAAGTTGAAGTCATTAAGTCAAAAGCAAACCATGTTTCAATCCATAATTGCGAGTTGAAGTCTTTGAAACGAATTACTATTTCAAAACATTTCAATGGAATGAGAAAATTTATACTCTTCGAAGTTGTTCTGGCTTCATTGACTTCTGGTTTGATTTTCGTATACTTTTTTTACTTTTTCTTATTTTCTTTTTTGGCTTTATTTCAATTTATTCTGATAAGCATTTTTAGATAAATTGAAGGAATAATCTAAATTTACTACCATTTAATTCGAACGGTTAGATTTTTTTTATGAAGCATTACTTGGTTTCCTTTTTAATTAAAAGTTTAAAAAAGAAGTAATCGAACGTGTTGGAACCAAGATTTCCACTTCTTAAATTTTTTTAATTAAGTTTCGGTGTCTTTGTAATTTGCACAGGAAGTTATCGTGGTTTCCTTTCAGTAGAATAAATTTATTTTCTCAGAATTAGTAAATTTTCTTAATACAAGAACAAAAGTTAGATAAAGTTATTAGGATAACGTTTACGTGCGAGAAAGTTAGATTTAAATGGAAAGAAGGGCACACAGTAAAATTTTCACTATTATTAGCTTGACTGATGTATATTTTCGTAGTAACTCTTTTTTAGATGGTAGATAAAATTATTATGAAATGGAACATAAATAATTGTATTGTTAAATTAATTGTCTCCAGACACTAGTTTTAAAAAATTAAAGAACGATGTGCTGCGAAGTTTTAGTTTTAAATACGAGTAATAATTTTTAAACATGTCTTTGTTCTTGTTTATGACTTAATTTTAACATTTCAAAAACCATGTTAATATTAATTACTTTTAGCATATGTTAAACAAACAAAAAGGCAAAAACACATTTCATTGAATAATAATTGTTATTTTCATATTTCAAATTTCCCATAAATGCACTATAAAGTCAATTAAACAGGAAAAATAAAATAATATGATACCATGGTACCCAGACCACAAAATACTATTCATTCTGGCGAAGTATTAACACCAATAGAGAAATCTGATTTTACAGTAAAATCTCATGCAAAATTAAGTTAATATTTTTTTTAATTCTTATATAAAGAATGCTATTACAAGCACAATAATACTCAAATATTATTTGTTGAACTTCATATGATTGCTGTTTAATATTTGAAAAGTGGTCAGGCTCCTTAATGTATGCTGACTATTAAAAAAATACTATTATAGAAACAATTTTTTGTATTTTAAATATTAGTTTATATATTAACTATTAATTTTATTTATAACTTTTAATATTAATTTTTATTTTTGTTTTTTTCTTCATGGGAAATCGGTTTAATTTGTTTGCTGGATTATTTTTCATACATTCTATAGATATACCTGTTCATGTTTTCCATGCACACAAACACCTTTCACCTTAAATGATTTTCATTTTGCTATCTTGGAAAATCAGCTTACCATAGTGACTTATACAGCCTAATACAACACAAACTACTACAAAACATTATTATGAGGAAGGATAAAATAGGATTGGTCTTGACATACAATATCTTTAATTCAATTGTTGAGAAATATGTTATTCAACTATTTTATTTAATTTTATTTTTAAAAGAGATAATGTTAAACATATGTGTTTTCTATCTCTCTGAAAAGATTACTTTTAATTTTGACGAAATGTTCATATGCACAAATTGATTTTTTTTAAACTTTTGTGGTGTCAAAAGAATCGAGAAAGCATTGCTTTTATAGTTATACATATCAGAAAAACTAACATAAATTTTCGGAATTTTGAAAGTCTAATTTAATTTAGAAATATTAAATAGTAATTGTTTTATGTGCAAAATACTTCATTGAAAGCAATTACCAAGACCATAGACGAAAGTTTTATAGCATGTTGTCAATTTTTGAAACCTATACTTTGATTATATTTTTAAAAAATTAATTAATTGCAAAACAGACAAGAAATTTTAATATGTGGATATTTATATTTAAGCTTATATTGTTATAAATAATTTATATTTTCGTAACGTAACTTTCTAATATTTATTTTTCTTATATTATTTGTTGAACGTCATGTTTCTTTTTATTAGCTTAAAATCAGATTTTATAATTTTATTTTCAGTTTCTATAAAGATGTATAAAAATTTTGCGATAGTCCTTTAGGAATCGGATTGTCTTTTAAAACATAAGATGTGATTTTAAATATGATATGAGTTGTATGTACTTGTGTTGGGTATGTCTTTTTTTTTCCTTTTTTCTAGTCAAATGTAAAATAATATTTACTTTTACAAATATTTCCTTTCCTTTATTTCTTATTTTTGATGTCACATATTTTAAACTAGAAATATAAAAATCGCACTTTTCGCATACTGAATAAAATTAATTCTCTTCGTAAGATGCAAAAATAAAGCATTCAATATATAATTTATTCTTTACCATAAAAGTAAAGCATCAATAAATAAATAAGCATAAAAGGTAAGCATAATGTCCAAAATAATTTCTATAATATTAAAATAATAAGTTCAGTATATAAAAGAATATTTTTATTGATACAGACGATAATAAAACCCCATTCCAAACTGATGCCATTCAGGGTTATGTTTTTAATCAAACTATTTTCCATTAAGTGGAAATAGTTACAAAAATAACAAAACTAATTATATAAATAAAATTTAAGAAACAAAAATTAGATTGATTTTTTAAATTTGTTTTTTATCTTTCATTTCATCTAATATAATCATATCTTTTATTACGTCACTTATATTAATTCTATTCAGTTTTGTAATCATTATGTTTGAATTCCATGTTGAGTAAAGCAATTTAAAAATTTCGACGTAATAATTTTAATTTTAATAAAAACCGAATATTTTAATTATATATCTCGAATTGAAAGTAAATGCAGAACATATTCTTCTTCCATTAAAAAAATAAAATACATTGTCCTGCATAATCTTCCAACAGTAATATTTTAACATTATATGGTAACATTATATACTATCTCATAAAAAGCATTTAACCATTAATTACAATGATATGACTACTATTATTAAAAATCTTTTTTCAACAATAAGTATTTAAAAAGCTTTACGCAAATATCACACATTCACATTTATTTTTAGTTAATAAATTTTTCATTATTTCCTTATTTGCTTATTATTTTAGTTTTTTCAAAAACTGCGTTACATATTCACTTGCTCCATGAGTTTTCTTATCTCAGGTTTATTATTAACAATTTCTCCATTTAATAATTAAGGCTTTTATCAGAAGTTAACAAAAGCTTCTTTCGTACATTTTGGAAATTTTTCTTTTATCAACAGAAAATTGAAGCAACATTTTTTGGACCAAAAAACAATCCTTTGTTCTTAGCATGCTGAAATGGAACTTGGAAATAAAAATAAAAAATAATTCTTCACTTTTCCCCATATCGATACCCATTGTAGCATCCGTTCATACTTCTTCGAATCTTTCTGTCTAAAAAAGCGAGCACATATTTTTTAATTGGTATTGGGATAATATCTCCATTCTTTTTAATTGAAACCAGATTCATTATAATTTCACTAAAAGAAAGGCATTCTAGCGATCTTAATAAAACCCCAGTTGAAAAGACTCTTTTTTTCCCATGCAATTTAAGTCGTCTGCTTTTTTCTCTTCCTTTCAGTTCTATGATCCTTTCGTTTTAATTAATGGAGAGCGGTGGAATGAAGTGAAAGTTGAAGTCATTAAGTCAAAAGTAAACCATGTTTCAATCCTTAATTACGAGTTCAAGTGTTTGGAACGAATTGCTATTCCAAAGCATTTCAATGGAATGAGAAAATTTATACTCTTCGAAGTTGTTCTTGCTTCATTGACTTCTGGTTCGATTTTCATATTCTTTTTTCTGATAAGCTTTTATAGATAAATTGGTGGAATAATCTAAATTTGCTGCCATTTTATTCGAAAGGTTACATTTTTTTCATGATGCATCACTTGGTTCGCTTTTTAATTAAAAGTTTAAGAAGAAGTAATCGAATGTGTTGGAACCAAGAATTCCACTTCTTAAAATTATTTAATTTAGTTTCGATGTTTTAGTAATTCGAGCAGGAAGTTATCGTGGTTTCCTTCCAGTAGAATAAGTTTATTTTCTCAGATGAAGTAAAATGTTCCAAATTAATACAAGAACAAAAGTTCAATACAAAGTTATTAGATTAAGTTTATGTATGTGAAAGCTTTCGATTTATATGGAAAGAAATGTTACTTAATTAAATTTCATCTTTTTCTTACCGTTATTATTGCCGGTAACAGTATTTCATTGTAAATGTTTTCTGTTTTTCTTTGTTAAAATTAATATGAAAGGAAACATAATTAATTATATTGTTAAACTAATTGTCTCCAGACTTTAGTTTTATAAAAAATTAAAGAAAACAGATGTATTGCAAAGTTTCAATTGTAAATATGTGTAATTTTTAAATATGTCTTTGTTCTTTTTTTTATGACTTAATTGCAACATTTCAAAACAAATGCTGATGTTAATTCAAATTACTTTTAGCATATATTAACAATAAATAGGACAACTAAATAATTTTCTCAGGATAATAGTTTTTTTTTTTTCATCAAATTAATTTTAAATAAATGCAATGCATATTTTCAATTACACAGGAAAATAAAATAATCTGATGTCATGGTACCTAGACCATAAAATATCATTTATTTTGACTAAATATAACAGCAATAGAGAGATCTGATTTTACAGTAAATCTCATTCAGAATTAGATTAATATTTTACAAAATTCTTATATAAAGAATGCTATTAAAAGCGCAATAATGCTCAAATTTACATATGATTGATGTTTAATATTTGTAAAGTTGACAGGCTCCTTAACATATGTTGACTATCAGAAAATATTATGAGTCAAACAATTTTTCTGTTTAATATATTATTTTTTTTAATTAACTATTAATTTTATTTATAATTAAATATTATTTTTTATTTGCTTCTTCTTCACAGAAATTCTGGGTTAATTTATTTACTATATTATTTTTTATGTGTTCTATATGTATACTGTTTCATCTTTTTTATGCACACAACATATGTTCGCCTTAAATAATTTTCTTTCTGCCACCTTGAAATATCTTCTCACCATAGTCACTTATACAGCCTAATATAACTCAAACTACAAGACAATGTCATGAGGAAGAACAAAATATAATTCTTTCTAACAATTTCTTTTTTTCGTTGTTGTTGTTGTTGTTGAGGGATTTATTATTCAACTAGTTTTTTTAAGTAGATTTTTAAAACAAATAAAGTTTAACATATGCGTATTCAATTTATCTGATACAATTATTTTTGATTTGAGTGTACTATTCATATGCATAAATGGATTTCTTTAAACTTTTCATATATCAAAAGAATCGAGAAAGCAGTACTTTTCTGATTATACACAACAGTAGAACTGACGTAAATTTTTGGATTTTTTGAAAGTCTAATTCAGCTTTGATATAATAAATAGTATTTGATTTATTTCCAAGAAACTTCATTGAAAACAATTGCCAAGACCATAGACGACAGTTTTATAACATGTTGCCAATTTTTTGAAACTTACACTTTAAATATATTTTAAACTATTAATTAATGACAAGGTATTCATAGAATTTTGAAATTTAGATATTTATATTTAAATTTAGGTTGTTTTTAATAAATTATTATTTCTTTTCCTAACGTAAGCTTTTAATATTTAATCTCCTTATAATATTTGTGAAAGGGTGTTTCTTTTTTATTAGCCTGAAATCAAATTTAATAATTTTATTTACGGTTTTTTTGTAAAGATGTATAAATATTTCCCGTTAGTGCTTTGGGAGTCGGATTGCTTTTAAACCATAATATGACCTTAGATATAATATGAGCTTTTGTATGTACTTTTGTTGGGTATGCATTGTTTTTTTCTTTTTTCCTAGTGAAAATGCAAACAATATTTCCTTTTCCATTTTCTTATTTTTATGTCACTTATTATTTGAGCTGTAGAAATATTTAGAATCATGCTTTTTGATTGTTTTTTTAATAAACGAATAAAAATATTTCTATTCGTAAGAAGGAAAAATATAGCATACAATATAAAGTTTATTTGTCAGCAAAAATATATATATATAAAGTAAATGCTAAGGGAGATATATTGTTCAACATATTTTCTACAATGTTAAAATAATAAGTTTAGCATATAAAGTAAAAAAAGAATTTTAATGATACAGACGATAACAAACCCTTATTCCATACAAGTTTTCTTAACTCAAATAGTTACAGTCAAAAGTAGTTAAAAATATGTCAGAACATTTCTATATATATATATATATATATATATATATATATATATATATATACCGCAATTCACTTTAATTTAAAGAAAGAAAATTTGATTGATTTTCTTAAATTGGTTTTTATTCATATCAGCAATTATAAGCATATAATTCAATTTTATTTTTACCACATTTATTTAATTAACGGAAAAGTGGGCTAACCTTAAAAATAATTTTTAACTTTAGTTAATATTTGTCGAATTAATTTTTTTACAATGATCTGACAAATTTCAATAATTTCATAAAAGATTACATCAA
>BPLQ01008964.1:0-13179 GCA_021605075.1 Caerostris darwini
AAATTGTTTTACAAAACATTAATGCACTATTAAGATTACATTATTTTAATGTCGTTTTAAAAGTTTAGTCCATAATGGAAAAAATGCCCACATAACATGGTACAATTTTTATTCTATTGTAAAGATTTTCAATGCCTCCGAGGGACTAAAAATAGTGATGAATACTTTAAGAATGAATAAAACTTTTTCGAAGGAACCTTTGAAGGAACTCACCATAAGAGGAGCGTAACAAGTATTTATAAAGACATTCCAGAAACTATTTAATTTCTCAGTCCCCCCACTTTCCCACAAAAGTGTTACCATGAAAATAATTCCATTACAAGGAATTTTTCGCCATGCTATGAAGTTGTAACTTACCTCCAAAAGCGATAACTGTAACTGGTGAACACTTATAATGCGTGTATTTGTTGATATTATTGTTTTTGTAATCAATTTACTTGAACTTTTGTGGTGAGTATAGACTTATTTGGTTAATTTCGTAGACAATTAAGCAAGAGGGAATAATAATAAAGAAAAGTTAGCATATAGAAATCCATTTTTAGGAACATAAGAGCGACGAAAAACATTCTATTGATGAAAATTCTTTGTTACTTCCATGTAGTTGCAAGAAAATGAGGATAGTTTTGAAAAAAAGATATAAAAATACCTTTAAAATTACAATGTATTTATTGAAATTTTCTCTTAAGAATTTTTGTAAAATAAATCGTACATTCATTTCTGTAAAATTTTTCATGTGCGCATTTTTTTTTAAGGAAAAAAAAATTAAAAAAAAAGACCAAATATATTTATTTGTTGCATTCATTTATAGATTTGTTAAAAAAAAGTGCTAAAATATTCTTGGTACAACTATAGTTTCAAATATTTAACCTCAAATTAGTAGACAAAAGGTAATGTACAAGAAGTAAAATCTGTTATCCATATTATTCCATTTATTTTTCCAAACAAATCTTTCTTTATTATTGCATTGTTATAATGGACAATGCAATATTATATTCATGCATTAAATCATTGAATTAATTTTCGCTTTGTGTTGTTTTTCTGACGTATATAAATTTCAAACATATTTTCATAAATATTTTGTTATTCACTAATTGATAGATTTAGTTTGATTTCAATTTCATGCATTTTTATTAAATTCGTATTTATATTTTATGGTCTAGTTATTATTTTCCCCATTGTATTAAATATTTTACACATTTCTTTGTTGAATGTAAATTTTCTTTAACAGTTAGGATCATTTAATAAAATAATTAAATATTGTGGGTTTTTTTATTATATTTTAAATTTCTTGTTTACATTTAAATATTAATGACAAGGAATTAAATTATTATCATTACTTCTATATTTTACAAAGTAGTTTAGTGATTTTCAATCTAAATATAATAGTAAAAAATTATCAAAAAAATGTATTCCAAGCAAAATTTTTTATGGGAAAATATTCAGGAGCAATAGTAAAAGTGAGAGTGATGCTTATATTATAAATAGCTTATATAAATTTAAAACAGTATCTGTTAATTAAATAAATTTCTCAGCTTATGGCCAGTATGTATTTATTAATTTATGTGCGAAAAAGATTAGGTTTTAAAATTAATCATGATCTATTTTAATTTTCAATTAACAGAATTTAAAACTATTATAGTGAATAAGACAAAAGAACAATATGCATTTAGATATAATAAAGGCAGATTTTGAACTAAATATAACATAGATTTTGAGCTAATATATTTTTTACCTCTACTTTTTTTTCTGTCAGTACCATTTATCATTACTGTATAAAAATGTTTAATTTTTAGTGTTTTAATATTACTGTAATCATATGTTATTATTGTTTTGAATTTGGTTCATAAAATGCTTCTTTTTTTTTCTATTAATCTTCCTAAGTACGAATTCTTTTAATTCATTTTTTTTTCAATAAATTAAATTAAAATCAAATGATTTCTCTTGTTTCAATTTTATTCTTTATCCTTTATTTATTTATTTTTTTTTTGTCTTATCTTGTAGTGGATCAAGATGAATTTCACAAACATCTTTTGTTCTCTATAATTTATATATTATAAATAGCTTAAATAAATTGAAATAGAGTAATAAATTAGATATATTATATCTATAATTTATCTAATTTATTTTTAGAGTAACAGTTGCAAAATTGTTAACAAAATAAAAACATTGTCATATTAATTTACATCTTTCCAAATTTCTTAATTTGTAGTAAGTGATATGCTGTATTTTTCAAAGTTATATTAGATATATTGCTTCTCACCACACAGCAGTTTAGCTTGTAAAAAACTGTATGAAAGTTATTTAGTTATATAAGAGCTTGTCACTTTTAACATAAAATTCTTCATTTAATTTGAAATTTTAATATTA
The DNA here is from genome assembly GCA_021605075.1 of Caerostris darwini. Lineage (NCBI taxonomy): Eukaryota > Metazoa > Arthropoda > Arachnida > Araneae > Araneidae > Caerostris > Caerostris darwini. Next base: position 2,368 of record BPLQ01008964.1, read on the forward strand.
AATACTTTGTAAACCTAATATTTACATCTTTGTTTATCAATTCCATATAGGAGAAAAATATCAACTCCTGTGTTCAACATAATAGCATAAAATTTTATTATTCAAGATTTAAAACAACTAAAATGTAACATATGATGAAACAAGTTATTGAGCCATTTGGTTGGCATGTGAATTTCTTTATAAGTATCAATAACAGAAAAAACATTATTATTCATAAATAATAAAATTGCTAAATAAATTTTACAGTATAATATATATCAATATAATTTTATAGTGGCTTTTTTTAATTTAAAAAATAGCGTATCGTTTACTCATTTTTAATTAATCAAAGCCGCATAAAAAAAACTCAATAACACAACATCAATATTAAATATTAATCTTTGTTACAGCATAATAAAATAAGTGAATATAAATAAAAAGAATTTAGAACAAAAAGATCTAAGTTTATGTTGTTATAAAGCACATTTATGCTGAAAAAGTAAAAAATATGGAAAATTCAAATATATACCATTTTAATTTTATAATAAGTTTCTAAAAAAAAAAATAATAATAATAAAAGTAAAAAATATATATAATAATCAAATATGAAGAGAGAATTTTCCATGACGTGTGTACATTTTAATAAAACTTAAAACAAAAGACGTCATCCTTTATCAATGATTTTCGACTAAAAAATGTATGTTGTTTTATATAATTGTTTAAAATTATTTTTATTTTGACATATTCTCTTTATTTGCTTTTTTTTCTTCTAATTAATAAATTAATTTTGAATGCTCCTTTCAAAATTGTTTCAGTTTTCTGCTCATTTAAGCTGTTAATAAAAGAATAGAAATATTTCTTTGAATGTAATAATGGATCTCAAAAAAAAAAAAAAAAATATTAATAATAATAATTAAAGGCATGCAGTCAAACTCTCTGTTTTTTTTTCGCATGTCTTAATTTTTAATTGTTAATTCTCTTTTAAAAATCTCATTTTATTTAAATTATATCTTGTATACATTTTGCACATATTAATTTACCACAATATTAGAAATATCACAAATTTCTATTATAATGATTGTATCGTTTTGTAAAAAGTAAAGTGAATAAATATGCTATTAATTAAATAAAATTAAAGGTTTACCACTTTAAATGATTTTGACCAAATATTTATTAAAATGCAGATGAAATTCCACCTTTTTTTAGCCATTTAAAGGCTCAGGTTATTTATTTATTTTCAAATTTATTACTTGCCTTATTTAAGTATTAAAAGTGTCATCACTTGACGTGCATTGAATTTTTAAAAAATCATTTTTTTTTTATTTAGTAGTTCGTCAGTTTAAAGAAGTCAAATAACAATAAAATCCACTTGATTTTAAATGTTATTAAAATCAAGTGGAAACAATTTTTTTTCTATATTTTGTATTTTCAATGTATAATATGTTAATTTTTCATTTTTATAGAACCAAAAGCACGCTTTTGTAATGAATAATTTTTGGCAGTTAATCACCTGTACAGTTAAGAAGAATGGAACTACATGTTTAGGAGGTATGTCAAATAAATGAGCACAATTTGTACCAAAGTTATGAATGACTTTTAATTTGTACTTCCCCAAACTACAGACCTCGCTGTTTGAAATGATCACATGTTTTTTTATCTGCCTCTTCACATAGTTAAATATTGAATCAATCTATATTTTTGATGAGGAAGTTTAAAAAACAATTTTTCCTTCCTACATTTTTCCTGTGTATGTTTGTCACTTTATACTTGATATATATGTTATTATATTGTAAGAATCAAGTAACAATTTTAGGAAATTTTCTCTTTTGTACTTGCATAGCTCTATTTCCAAATTTGTAAGTTTATACATATAATTTGCTTGCTATCTTGAGAAATAATTTTCATCTTATCATCAACTGATAAATCATTGTGTTTAACATTCATCAACTGTGTAGTCATGTTGTTTAACTTTCATACAAATTATACAATTACTTTTATTTATTGACTACTGATACTGCTTTGTAAATTGATCTCGTATGTATATGAATAATTAAAATAGTTGATGCTTATATTTAATTAAAATTAATTAGAACTTAAAAGGAATTTTTTATAACGAAAATTTAGAAATGTCTATTTGTTGTGCTTCCCACGAAAATTAAGTAGGGTGTTGCTTTTCCTAGAAATACGAGTCGTCTTGGAATGAATTTCAATACATATCTTGCATAACATTTTACTTTTTTAAAGAATGTTAAATTTATTGATTGTGATTTCATTTTTATGATTGTTTTTAATTAACTTCTACTATATTTAAATATGTATAATACATTTAACATTTGCTCATTATCTTTTAATTAACAGCAATTCTAGAGCAAATGCAAGAATTAAATTTTGGATGTGTTTAATTTTTCTCCTTACAACTTCTCTATTAATGAAACCACCATAACATGCATTTTATAAAATGATAAAAAAAAGTTATTTCAATGATGTGGGTCTTGTCGTAGTTGTGATATTAATATAAAATTCCTTTTCTAAAATCACAGTAGCATTTAAAGAAATTATGTTTTTCTATTTATTATGAAGGTATTTTTCAAATTTAAATAACTAAGTTGTCATAATTTGTTATATTTAATTTATTTCGTTATGTTTAATTTATTTTTATTTCGTTTTTTAAATTTATCTGAAAGTTATCATCTCAAACAACATCCCTTCTGGCTTTACCTTATCCTGATTGATGTAGCATTCAATTACTTTTCATTACTTTACTGGAATTTTCCAACATTTCATAACAGTCTGTTTACTGTTATATTTTGTTTGATATTGTGAATTTCTTAAAAACATGTGGTTTCATATATTTGTTTAAATTTATTTTTATTTTAACATATTCCCTTTATTTGCTTTTCTTCTAATTAGTAAATTAATTTAAAATACCCCTTTCAAAATTGTTTCATTTTCTACTAATTTAATTTGTTAATAGAAGAATAGTAATATTACTTTGAATGTAATAATGGATCACAAATATATATATATATATAATAATTAGAGACATGCGGTCAAACTTTCTGCCTTTTTCAGCATGTTTTGATTTTTAATTGTTAAATCTCTTTTAAAAATCTATTGATTTTATTCTAAATTATATCTTGTATACATCTTGCACATATTAATTTACCACAATACTAAACTCCAATTAGAAATATCACAAATATCTGTTTTTTATCATTGCATCTTTTTCTTAAAAGTTAAGTTAATAAATATGGTATTTCATTAAATAATATTAATGTGTATGTACACCACTTTATGTGTATGTATATGTTACCAATTTTAATGACTTGGACTAAATCTTAATTCAAATGCATATGAAATTCCATGTTTTTAAACACCTAAAGGCGTTTGAGGTTATTTATGTATTTTTTCAAATTTATTACTTGGCATATTTAAGTATTAAAGATGTCATCACTTGATATGCATTACATTTCAAAGACGTAATTTTTTTTATTTAGTAGTTCATCACTTAAAGAAACCAGATAACAATAAGATCCACTTGTTTTTAAATGTTATTAAAATCAAATGGAAATAACATTTTTTCTATATATTGTCTTTTCAATGCATAATATGTTTATTTTTCATTTTTATAGAACCAAAAGCACCCTTTTGGAATGGATAATTGTTTGGCAGTTAGACGACAGCACAGTAAAGAAGAATGGAACTACATTTTTAGAAGGTATGTCAAATAAATGAGCTCAATTTGTACCAAAGTTATGATTGATTTTTAAATTGTACTACCCAAACCACAGACCTTGGATTATAAGTCATAAATTACAAATAAGTTTAAAATAATTTCATGTTTTTTTTATCTGTCTCTTCACATAGTTAAATATTGAATCAATCTCCATTTATGATGATGAAGTTTAAAAAACGATTTTTCTTTCCTACATTTTTCCTGTGTATGTTTATCACTTTATACTTGATATATATTTGACATCGTTGAAGTTCTATTTATTTTAAATGGTATTATAGTGTAATAATCAAGTAACAATTTTGATAAATTTTATATCTTTTGTACTTGCATAGTTACATTTTTTTTCTCCATTTATAAGTTTATATATATAATTGTACATGTTTATGATCTCGGTTCTTTCCCATGATTTAAAAGATGTTTTCATTTTTGATGCCAAAATTATTTCCTACACGGAATAATATCGTACATGTACAATAAATTAGATTATAGGCTGGATTTCATTGTAGTTCAATATAAATAAAATTTCAGAGCTTCCTATTTTCTTAATTGTTTTATTTTCATGAATTTTGTTTTCTTATATATTTCAGTGAAAATTTAAGTTTGCTTTGCAGTAAACTCACATTTGCACTTCATTAATATTTTTATTCAGAAGAATTTACAGAGTATATTTGCTTTGCAATAATTGCATGTGTAATATTTAATATAGATTTCCTTATATATTTTTTGATATTCTTCATTTATGACTATTGAAGAAAATGGTTTCCTTGTTTAGATAGAAAGAATGTATTTTAAATTCTTACCTATAATTCATAATGTAGATTATACATGAAATAATCATTGAATTTCTTAATATGTGTATGCCCACATTGATATTCTTCTTGAAATGTGTGGCTATATTTTTCTCTCATAAATATTGGTTAAATTTAATTTCGAATGTAATAGACATTTATCTTGTAAAATAGAATAGATGAAAAAGTAGAAAATAAGTAATATAGTATACAGTGGGGTGCAACGTAGACCTACCTCCTCGTGGTGCACCCTGGGCAACGTTCTATACGGCTAAGTGGTCTACAATTTTTAGAATTAGATCATGCTGCTATTCTAACTCTCATTTGATTGGCTTGCATTTATTGCAATCGAATGCTAAGGGCTTGTCCCAATAAAAACGAACTGATCTAATGAACATCTACATCGCATTGGGATTTTGGTAAACTAGAAAGGGAATGACTTCGCTCAATTTTGTTCAACTCTTTTGTGTGCATTTTGTGTTTGTTCTATTTTTCCCAATTTTTTATTGCCTTGCCATTGGAAATAAAAAAAAAAACCAACCATATAAAGTAGAAACTAAATATTCTTTTTAAAAGACAAAAATAATTCTTTTTTTTATATATATTAGTAAATTTATCAAAATTTGTCCATTTTATTTATTTTACACCTTATATTTGTGGAGTAATCGAGTAAATGCTTTTACATTGCTTTTCAATAATTCTTCTAAAGATAAATATAAAAAAGATTGTACTAGATTTTTCTCTAAATTGTTCATTTTATTTATTTTACTCCCTAATGTTATGGAATAATCATTAAAATGCATTACATTACTTTTGATAGATCCTTCTAATGATAAAATATAGAAAAAAAATGTACAACATTTTTTTTCTATATCTTATCTTTTCAATGTATAATATTTTTCTCTTTCTATTGTTACCTAGAAAAACCACACTTTTGTAATGAACAATTGTCGGCAGTAGTTCTCCAGCACATTAAGAAGAATGGAACTAGCTTTTTACAAGGTATGCAAAATAAAACAAATAAAAGGGCCCCAATATCCACCAAAGTTATTAATGATTTTAAATTGTACTACCCTAACTATAGACCCTGGATTATAAGTTGTAAATTACAGAGATGTTTGAAATGATTTCCTGATTTTTTATCTGCTTCTTCACATATTTAAATATTGAATCAATCTCCATTTGTGATGATGAAGTTTTTAAAAGTTTTTCTTCTTTATATTTTTCCTTTGTGTGTTTGTCACTTTATTCATTTGATATATTTCGAATCATTGAAGTTCAATTCATTTTAAAGGGTATTATATCGTAATAATCAAGTAACAATTTTTGGAAATTTTATATATCTTTTGTACTAGCTTAGCTATATTTCTACATTTATAAGTTTATGTATATATATATATTCAGTTTCTTGAGGAATAATTTTCACCTTATTATTAACTTATAAATAATTGTCTTTTGTTTAACTTTCACCTCAATTATGCAATTACATTTATTTATTGACTACTGATACTGCTTTGCAAATTGATCTGATATGTATTTAAGTAATAAAAATATTTAATGCTCACATTTCCTAAAAATTAGACGGAATTTTTTTATAAAAAAAAGCTTAGAAGTATTTTTTTATTGTGCTGCCCACAAAAAATTAGTGTGTTGCTTTTCCTATAAATACAAGTGTTCTGTATTTACTTCCGTACTGTTTCATAAATATTTTCTTGATCTTGATAGCTGGAATTAATTCACGAATAACTATTTCTTGTAATGTTTGTATATGAAAAACATATTTCTTATTGACCTTGCACTTATACCTTATACACCATTTTTTTCTGTTGTTTCTGTACAATATTCTTAACATCTTTTTTTTCTTATTTATTATTGTCTTTAACTTTTTGTTTTGCTCTTTCTTTGCCTGAAGAAACCATCATCTACAATTCAAGTGATACCTAAATAGTAAAATAATTTGATTAATTGATTAAAGTCATACTTAAAATTACAATCCCTCCATTCCATTTCTGTCGTCTTCTAGTTAGCATCAGCTAAAGGAAGCTATTTATTTCTAAAATACCTTTCATATCATTATCTTCTTGGTGATAGGAAAACATATTTTAATCTATTTATATTGAGCTATTTGAATGTAGAGTCTTTCTTTTCTTTATTTCTATGCTTAGAACTCAACTTTCATCCCTCATATTGTTAAAAGATAGAGAATCTTCAGCAAATAGATTATTATTTTATTCAAATGTTCAGTAATTTATTTTTTATTACATTAAGTAGGTTAATTATATTTTCATAATGGAACATTACTTAAGCTTAGTATTTATAATTGATAATTTTATTTTAAGCTTAGATACTATAACTATACATCATGTAATAAAATTTGTATTTTATGGTAAATATTTTATCATTTTGCTTGAAAAAGAAATTATGACATTTTGCATTATGTGAATAGTTTATTCATAATTTTTATAGTTTTGTGGGGAGTAAAGACTTGATTTGTGTTAATTTTGTAGACAATTAACAGGAGGGAATAATTATTAAAAAAAAAGATTATGAATAAAGCTTGATTTAGCATATAGAAATCTATTTGGAGGAACATAAGATCGACAAAAAATATTCTACTGATAAAAATTCTTTGATAATTTCATATAATTGCAAGGAAATGAGTATGGCTTAGAAAAAAAGATATAAAAATACCTTTAAAATTGCAATATGTTTAATGAAATTTTCTCTTAGAATTTTGGCAAAGTAATTTTTTACAAATTTGTAATTGTAATTTCATTTCTGTAAAATTTTTCATTTACACATGCTTTTCTGCAAGAAAAAAAGACAAAGTTAAAAAATAAAAAATAAATATATTTATTTGTTGCATTGTTGCCTAGATTTGTTTAAAAAAAAAAAATGCTAAAATATACTTGGTACATCTATAATTTCAAATATTTAACCTCTTAGTACATCTATAGTTTCAAATATTTAACCTCTTTGTACATCTATAGTTTTCTTCATCTAATATTCTTGGTACATCTATAGTTTCAATTATTTAACCTCAAAGTTATAGATAAAACGTTAGTATACAAGAAGGAAATTACAAAACAGTTATGTTTTTCATGTTTATTTTCTTACTGTCTTGTAAAAATATATAAATTGTAATAGTTTTTATTAAAATATCTATTGATGTTATTCTTATTTCTGTCATTCTATTTTAGTTTTCTTTCTGATGAATTGGATTGATATTCTTCAAAGAGAATACCTCTTCAACAGTTCCAAGTGATTTCTTTTAATGTGAGTTTTTTAAATTGAATTTTTTGAAAAATTATCTATTGATATAATTTTTCTATTTGAAGTATATATAAAATCTGTGTCAAAATTCATCTCTTGCTGTATTCTGCTACAAAAACGGCAAAATTCGCGTTTCTAAGTCAAAAATGAGATATTTCCTGTATACTGATTTGTTAATTCAGAAAAATAGCCATATATTGATGATCCTATTTCTGGCCTCACTTATGATCGCTATTAGAGGGGGAGTAGAATTAACAATGGGGTAAGAATTCTGTTTTTATGATGTTTCTGCTGATGATGGGGTACTGGTTGTGTAAACGTTGTTGTCATAGGGCAAACATTTTTTTGAGTTTATCGTGGCACCATCTTTTGTCTCTTTATAGGAGCAAATAGGAAAAATAATTTAGAAACATATACTACCGAATATTACCAAACACATTTATGACGTTAATCCATTATTTACCTATACATAATTATTGTTCATTCTCCTTATGCATGACATATTAGTTTTTTTGTGCTACATCTTTTTTTTTTCAAAAATTGGATATAAATATTTTTAGATTTAATTTAAAAACAAAAAAAAACTTTATTTTTGCTTATACAAATAGAAATATCTTATATTAAATATATAAGCATTTTTTTTTTCTTACTCAATCGAAACTCATATATCATTTGACACTTTTAAATGTTAAATAAATTTTATATTTCTTACTACCATTTATTTAAAATAAATTTATTTCAATTAATTATAATATTTAATACAAAATAACATGCTAAAGGAAAATTCAGAAAAAAATGTAATATATTTTTCTATCAAATAATTTAATAATCATATTTTTATATGAAATCTGTTAAAAATTGATACAATATTTCCATTAAAAATATTTATTGCTAAGAATTCCAAAATATTCGAAGTTGCAAGAAGGATAAAGAAGAATTGTTAGACGTTAAAAAATACAAAAAGTAATAATTAATACACCCATTCATTACTGAAATGTATCCAATTCTTTTTAGGATGTATTTAATTATATTCAATAAATAAAAAATTATTTTATTATCCATGCATTAAATAAAAATAAATTTTTAACATTCGAAACTAATTCTAATTTTCTTTGTATATATATATTTATAGTCAATAAATTAGTTTTGTAATGAATTTAAAATATCATACCAAATAATTAAGTTTAATTTAATTTTAGTACAAACCATGCAATCTTATTTTGTATTAATCAAACGATTGCTAAATAAAATTAATTCGTATATATATGCTTTAAAGTCTAAAGAAGAACTGTTAATCTAAAAATATACTGCTGTGAAACTATAGAGAGAATGAGAAAGCTGCTACAAAAATGGAATTTGCCTTGCTGTGAAACTGCTAAGAAAATCATTTTTTGATTTTCCACATCTGCGATTCTTTCATTAATGCGTATTTCTGAAATTCTGCGTGCAAGTTTAAAACTTATGTTTTGTGAATGAATGGCTTTAATTTTCACTTATTTGCTGTTTAAAGAAAATCTTTTATTTATATTATTCCATTTATTTTTCCAAATAAATGCTTCTTCATAAGGAACAATGCGATATTATATTCATCCTGTTTGATTATAGTAAATCATTGAAGTAATTTTCACTTTATAATATTTTCTTACATTATAAATTTCAAACATATTTTCATAAATATAATATTTATTATTTAATAGACTTTATTTATTAATTGTCAATTTCATGCATTTTTATTAAATTAATATTTGTATTTTATTCTCCAGTTCTTATTATTTTCCTGATTGTATTAAATATTTTTAAAATTTCTATGTTTAAATTTAATTTTTTTGAACAGTTATTATATGAAAAAAAAAAACAAATTATATGAACAAATTGTATGAAAAGAACAAACACAATTTTTCTATTATTTTAAAAGTATTGTTTAAATTTAAACATAAATGACAATAAATTAAATTATTATCATAATTGCTGTCTTTTGCAAAGTAGTTTAGTGATTTCCAATATTAATATAACAGCAAAAATTCTCAAAAGAACGTTTTCTAGTTGACATTTTTGTGTAGAAAATATTCAGGAACAATATTGAACAGGAAAGTTATGCTGATATTATGAATAGATTAAATAAAACGAAAACAGAGTATCTGTTAATTAAATAAATTTCACAGATTATGTCGAGTATGTATTTAATAGCTTATGTGCAAAAAGAATTAGGTTTTAAAATTAGTCATGGTCTATTTTAATTTTCAATTAACAGATTTTAAAAGTATTGCAATGAATAAGACAAAATTACTATATGCATTTTGATATAATAAAGGAAGATTTTGAACTTAATATAATATAGATTTGGTGCTAATATATTTTTTCCCAATCCTTTTTTTTCTGCCATAGTACCATTTATAATTACTGTAAAAAAAATATTTCATTTTTAGTGTTTTAATATTACTGCAAATACCCATATTTTATTATTATTTTCAATTTGGTTCATGAAATGCTTCTTTTATGTTCTGTTAATCTTCCTAAGTACGAATTCTTTTAATTCATTTTTTTTCAATAAATTAATTAAAATCAAATAATTTCTCAGTTCCAACTTTATTCTTTATCTTTTTTTATTATCTTATGTGGTAGTGGATCAACGTGAATTTCACAAATATCCTTTGTTCTCATATATATAAACATAATTTTTCTAATTTATCATTTTTAGAGTAATAGTTGCACAATTGTTGTTAACAACATAAAAGCATTCTCACATTAATTTTCAACTTGCCAAATTTCTTAATTTGTAGTAAATCTTATGCTGTATTTTTCAAATTTATATTAGATGTACTACTCCTTACCACACAGCAGCTTAGATTGTAAAACAGTATGAAAGTTATTTAGTTATTTCAGAGCTTGTTACTTTTAACAGCATATTCTTCAATTAATTCGAAATATTAATACTAAATACTTTTCAAAAATAATATTTACATCTTTGTTTATCAATTTAATATAATTTCTGTATAATTACTATTAAAAGCATTATCAATTCCTTATAGGGAAAGA
>BPLQ01008968.1:0-66904 GCA_021605075.1 Caerostris darwini
AATAAATTTTGATGTTAAACTGTCAATGATTTCCCATATAAGTATATCTTTTCTTTTTTTTAAAAAATACATTTGCTTTGATTGAAAACACGCACATGTATAGAAGAGCCTAAAAAAACATACATGGAGAATGAGCTCGGCATAAAGAGATCTTAGACGTTCAACTAGAAAACTATACATTGCTATACATTTTCATACAGTGAGATTGAATTATTTCTTTCAATCCATCCATTACCAACCCTGTCAAACTGCTAATCGTAAGATTTCATATGCAAGTGGCGTGGTTAAAAGATTTATATATGAACAAACAGAAGGGAATAATACAGATTACAGCATCACGCGACGTCTCTTTACCATCCCTTCAATAACAAATGAGAAGACATCGTGATGTCAGAGCTGTCGACGATTGCACAAAAGATGAAAGTTAAGGAAGATGAAGCGCTCCAATTTCGTGAGCTTCATGCCGAAAGAAGATAACATGCATGTTGGAATGCCGAATAATTGTTTCCGGTCTCCGAGTAAGAGACATGAATCACATAATGAAGTTATTAGGAACGGGTAATTTAGTTGCTAATTGAAATTTCAAAAGTTCATCTCGGAAAAGTAAAAACTGTAATTTATTTATCGTAACAGAAATAAAAGTGATTTATTGTTAAGCTGTGTATTAGCAGATATAATTTAACTTAGATGTTGCGTGTTTACTTCATTGTTATAACTGTTACATTATTTTTATTCATAAGGTTTAGATTAAAAATAAATCATATTCAATAATTAATCACATTATTTGAGATATTCTAGAACAGGAATATTAATTACTTATAAAGATTGCTATATTATTATTTATTTTTGAAACAATAAGGAAAATATAGTCGAGCAATGAACTGAAAAGTGATATAAAGACCATTTTTTAAAATAAATCATGAGTTAAATATTAAGTATGGCATATCGGATTAGAGAATGATTTGCAATTCAAATACGGTTTATAGAGCCAATTTTTGCTATCCCCTAGTTAATATTTGTATGCATTCCTACTTTATTTAAAAATTATAAAGCACAAATAAAAATTTTGTATAACTTTGTAAATAAATTCATTTAAATACAAATAGTTATATTTGTAACATTGTTAAATTTCGCTATATATATATATGTTATGAGCAATTTCATATCCTAGATGTATCTTTATTTTATAAATGTATTCTCATCTTCAGTATTCTCTTTTAGTAAAATATTAAAATAAAGTAACTATCCTACTTATTATTACATTCTTTTAAAATTAAAAGTTTGTTATTCTTACATTTTAAACACTCCTATTAAGACATCATATATAATCTTAAAAACTCGTTCTTATATATTATTTGTTATTAATTGTCATCTTATTTTTCATTAAGCTCTTTTAATACCATAGTTTTTTCAATATTTTAAAATTTCCAACTTTATTTACTTGAACGCAAAATGGGTCTGCCCAAATTGCTTTTGATTATTTTTCAATTTATCAAAAACTGTTTAAAATTTTTGAAGAATATAAATTCTTCAATTTAGATAGCTAAACGTTTACTTTACTTCAATTAAACATGTTAAGAAATATTCCCCAATTTACATTTCATTTTAAAGAAATCAAATGCTATATGTTTATTGATGCATAAAATATGAATAAAAATTTCATTTGTTCTTCTTATATCCCATCAGAAACATTATTTCTTTTGCAGAGCATTTCAGTAAGCGTATCTGTTCTGACGTTGACTTTCATATCCATCGACCGCTGGTATGCCATCTGCCCGCGCTTCAAAACAAACATCCTGCTGATCTGGCTGGTGTCCATCCTGGTGGTCCTCCCGAAGCGATAGTGCTGGACACGAGGAAGCATCCCATTCCCTGGACACCATCTACCTCACCGACTGCACCTACACCTGGAGCGAGAGCAGCACCAAGATCTACCAACTGTTCCTCGTGCTCTTTTTGTACGTGGCTCCTTTCTTGCTGATGGCCGTGGCCTATTATCAGATTGCCAAAGCGTTGTGGAATAAGAACATACCTGGCTCATCGGAGATGAATCATCATCCCAGCCGTACAAGTGAGACTTATTTCTTTTTTGAAATAAATACAAATATTTCTACATTTTTTTAAATGTTTTTACATTAAATTCATGAATTAATTCTAAGAAATTTATAAAAGTATCATTATTTGATCCTTAATGTTCTATTGTTCATTATTGTCATATTAGTTTTTCAGAAATGAGAATTTTAAAACATCATCCAAAAATTAAAAAAGTAATGAATTTATTTAAAATAAGATTTATTGTATTACATTTATTGTATTGTATTTATTGTATTTCCTTAAAAATCAATAATTAAACTAAGCTGATGTGGTTTTTTTTTTAAGATTGTAGAAATCCGAAATCTGATTGTTGATTCGAAATATCTTTCATAGCTATTGTCAATCAATTATTTAATGCTATTAAAATATGTATGGATGCACTTTATAGGTCTGATGGCCAAAGGCAGAGTGGCTAGCACTCTGGCGCTCGATGCCACAGCTTTTGGAATCGAGTCCTGGCGCTGCCATCGATGATTTTAGTGGTTCGGAATCCACTTTTAACCCTTAGGTCCCGGTCTAATATGACTGTAGCACGTTGGGCGTAAGGCTGATAACCCTATCCCGTAAAAAAGAAAGAATCTTCTATCTCGAAATCTGCCAGTAGACAGGCGGCCTTGGTGCACCATGGGGCTGTTGCGCCAATGATGATAATGATGGATGCACTTTAAAAATGTAACATATCGGCTTCAATCAAATTAAAGGAAACTGATCATGATTTTAATATAGAAATAACTGTATAAAAATATAAAAAATTAAATACTGATGGATAACATCATATCCCATCAATATTTAATTAAAATAATTGCAGAAACTTTCTGAATTCTAAATACTGCAAGTTAATAAACTTTAATAAAGACAGAGTGGCTTGGTGGAAAACAAGTTTGGTTTTCAAATTAAGAGAGATTTATTCAAACGTTATAATCGGTGCTCAAACAGTAAGATTGTTTATGTCAAAGATCCAAAACGATACATTCATACGCGGAGGAGTTCTTTTGTAAATCTCGAAGAGAAGGATAGAAGGATGTGAATCTCCTTAGATACCACCCTTAAAGTTTTTTGTTCTAAAATACAAAAGTAAAATGTTGGTATAGTGTGGCGACAATTCCATGCTTCTCATGATACATCAAGAATAAGGCTATATCTGCTACATGCCTGCTAATAAATTTACAAGTGATTTCAGGTAAAAATGCCAGATGTTGAAAGCAACAACTAAATTTTAAGATGAATTGTCGTAAAAGTTACATTACAGTTCACATTTCAAGACATTTTTTAAGGATATCAAATGCTCCAACGACTATCATTCAATAATTCTGGCATTAATAATTATTTTTTTTAAAATAACTTTTAAAGTAAAAATACCATAAGTACATGTAGAATAATGACAGTCTTATAAAAAAAAATAAATGGAAAGTTAAAAAACTATTTAGATTGTTAACATAATAAAATCAATTTAATTTCTTAGTCATTTTAAAAAAAGTTTTCATGACCTGCTTTTAAAGAAAAAAAAAGTGTTTAACTTTTTCATAAGTAAAGAATTTTTGCGAACGTGCTAAACCATCATTTATTTAATTATTTAAAACAGAAAGCAGATATAAATTGAAAGTTTAAAATTTTAAATAATAAACCTTTCTCGTTTGAAATAAAATTATTCAGTATGAAAAAGATAATTATTTTGTATACTTTTTAATAATATGTGTATTTCAATTGCAATAAAACCAACGATGCGTTAAAGCTAAGTGTAAAGATAATGATAATTCTAATTTTAAACATTGTTTTACATTACAAAAAAGATATTCCTTAAGTAATATACAGTTTAGCGTACCTTTTTCGTGTTATATGTTAATTTTATTTTATTATAACTACATAGATTAATGTAGCAAAATTACTACTAAGATAATATAATCATTAATTTCAGTAACTAATTATATAACTGCTATTCTTTATTCTTCCAACATCAGGAATCAGTAACACAACTCGTTATTTCATTTTTACGCATATTATTTTTATGAAATAAAAATTTAAACAAAATATATCTTTTCTACCAACATCTCTTCTCACGCTTCAGAGAAACTGTGATCTCTATTACAGCAAGATCAGCATTTCTCCAAAAGCATAGTATACTTTTGAAATCCTTACAACTCTTGTCTATCAAAGAAAGATAGGATTAGCGATCAAAAAATACTCCCCATATATCTCAATAGTAGTTTTTCCAATTTGCCGCGTCCATGATATATACCAGTTTCTTATACTTCAGTATGAAAAAAAAAAATTACAGATTGTAATCTCTTTCTTGTTATGTTCCATTACAGCTGTCTCGAAACAAAATGGTAAAAATGGAGCCACGGTCCGACTGATTGCCGCGAATCCCAGTTGTGAAGGCCAAATCCAGTCCAGAAGAAAAGCCGCCAAAATGCTCATCGCCGTCGTGGTCATCTTTGGTCTCTGTTATTTACCAGTACATCTCCTCAATGCTTTAAGGTAAGAATACCACCAGAGAAATCTTCCCATGCAATGATGTATGTCTTTGTGGTGGCGAAGAATGGAAAGGAGCTATTAAGGTTTCCCGTGGCATAAGATACCGGATCTCTGTAATGGATTTCGTCTCCAGTGAAGTAAAAATAAATTGTGTAGTTAGTTTTTGTTAAGGATATCATGTTGTGTTTCTTTTGATGAAGTGGATAAGGTTTCTTTTCTTTGGGATGACGCGTCTTTGAGAAATTTTCAATGGCGCCATTGAAAATTTCATGCGGTACCATTGAAAGCTTCATGCGTAGGATTTCATTTAATGAAAATCTGCGTGTGGTAAATTTCAAGACGTAAAAAAAAAGGTTGAATTCATCCATTCCAGTGTTTTCTCTTTTATGTAAAAGAAATATTTATAAATCCAACTAACATATTTAGGATAACACAAATTAGCAGGTATTTTAACTAATTTATTTTGTTAATTTTTTATAATAAATATATATATATATATTCATATTTTATAAAGTATATATTATGTACAGAAGCAAATTTAAAAGTATATAATTAAACAATGAATCAAAAAATTATTTTATTCCGCTTCTGGTCTTTTATTACGAATTTATTTAAATTATTTTTAAGATTCTAAATCAAATGGGCTCACATATCTTTAAAAATGTTGAACAAAAATAAATATCGATTTTGGCAATGTTCAAAAGTCGTTTATTTATCCCTATGATATTTTAAGTATTTCGAGAGTAGATGTATTGGAACTTTATAAATCCAATTTATTCTCATTGAGTTGCTTCCAATACAATGAGTCCATTTTCCATATTGTATAGATCTGAGTGAAGTAACTGGTTGTAGACAGATTTGTTTGGACTGTCTTCAGGGTTCATTTCAGTCGTTTGCTGTATTATCGTAAATTTAATCATGTCCCTCACCTTGATCGTTTTCAGTTTCCCAATTGAATATTAAAAATTCAAATATTTTCTATTTTTTTTTTTTTTTGTTAGTGGGGTTTTTTTCCATAAAAGTTAACAAACAAAAAAATTTTTAAATAAAGTATGACACTTTACTTCTTAAAAATTCCATTCATTGAAAAAATCTTATGAAATAAATAGAAAATTTCTTAAAAATGCATTAATAATTTAAAAAATCATTAACAAAAGTTTATTAATATTTATCAGTTAGTTAGCGAAATGAAAACTTGTATTAAAAGAAAAATTATTTATAATTTCTTCATAGACATACCATCTACTGATGGTAAATACAAGGACAAAAACCCTATGTATTTTTAAAAGTCTTCATCTAAAAAATGCTTTTAATAAATAGCCATTATAAATTATGTTGATAAGTTGAAGAATATTTAAATTCAGGAGATTTTACAAGAAAAATAAATTTAAAAAAAAGTAGAAAAAATAAATATTTTAAAAATACATTAAACAGTTCACAAATGTTCTGTATTTCAGACAAAAAATATCATTCTAATTTTTTTTCCTTTCAGTGTATTAATTATTTTCAACTGATCATTCAATTTTATATGTAGATATACAGTAGGACTTCCTCAGAACTCAGCCACTACGGTTGTATCTCTCATCTCCCACTACTGGCTCTCTGCTATGCTAACAGTTCCATCAATCCGATAATATACAATTTCATGAATGGTGTGTAGAAAATGCATCCTACTTCTCTCTTATTTTTTTTTTTCTTCTTCAAACCAGCGATCATGCAGATTAGGGGTTCCCAAACTTCTGAAGATGATGGATTAGGTTTGCGCTCGGTATTATGATAGACGTTTGACATATTTCAGCAGTTTTTCTTATATAAAATATGGGAGAGGATAAATAAAAAATATTTCCGTTTTTTCATCACTGGAACATATAAGGAAGTTTTGAATGTTCGATAAAGGTATTTTAATAGTAGGAACAAACGCATTAAATATAAAACTATCAAACTAGGAATAACGTATGTCAGTAGAAATGATGTTCAACCAAGTTTGAAGTAGATTTCAATAAGAAAGCCATTTTTCAATAAAAAGCCATATTAATCACGATGGAATAAGGTTGACTTTTTTGGTTGGTTTGGTTGCTAACTTTTTCTTGTAGTTTTAGTACTTTTAATTGACTTATAAATATAACTGGGAAGTATATCTGATATATTAATTTGAAAAGATAATGCATTAATTTGATATTTATGTATTACTTTATTGATAATTAAAGTATAAGTTTTTTAGATTACGACACTATCCCAATTGTCGTACTATAAGAGAAAGCAATCAGGTGGACAGATGAACGCTGTATAGTATCTATAGAGTGGACAGGGCTTAATCTTCTAGAAGAAAGGAAATTTATTTCTTTAGGTCTGTTTTGAAGGGTAATTGCCTTGCATTTTCTAGTGACATTGAAATAAATCTGCCATCCAACTACCATACCTACTACCATGTAACCCAACTGTGGATGCAAGAAATCTTGACACAATCGCCGCATAGTCCACACATACCACAAGTCACAATCACATCATATTTTTTTTTGTGCTCCAGCTAACATACACTACCACTAGACCCCAAATGGGAAACCATCAAAAGTAATATCCTTACGGAAATACTAAAAATTAAAATTATAGATATATATATTTAAATTTCATCTCGCCCTTTTAGAAATAACTAGCAGATAATCTTCACTTTTTTTTAGGAAAATTCCGAAAGGAATTCAGAAACTTTCTCTGCTGTCTCTGCTGCAGAAAACCGTATCCGGGACGACGAGGAGAAAATATAACCGGTACCCGATACAGGTTCACGACTTCAGTTACCCAAATGGAGAACATCAACTTGACCACTATTGACCGGACTTAAAAGGAAATTTCATTATGAAATATTCTGCAGAAACATTCAGTTTCAGAACTGTTATTACGGGAAAGTTAAGAACACAATATTTTTCGAATATATCTCAAAACTGGTTTAGTAAGGTTTGATACATTAATTGAATTGAATTGAATTATATAAATTTTTCTATAAATGAATTCATAAATATTCGAATAAATTAAGTTACTTTTCGAAAAATGTTTTTTTTTTAAATTTGGATGTAGAAAACTATGTACCAAAGAAGGTTATAAATGTGACAGTAAAAATTCACTGGATATTATCAAGTGCAAAAAGTAAAGTTTTAAATGAAATATTTTTTGTTTAATGTATATTTATAAAAGAAAATGTATCTTAATAATTGTATATGGGCTAGATATGTGCATGAATATTATGTATGAAAAGGATGATATTGCAATATTAAAGCTTCATAATTAATTTGTGAAAAAAACTAAATATTTGCTCCAATGGTCTGCATAACCATATTTTAAAACGATACATTGTATATATATCGACTATGTTTCAGCATCGAATTACCTTGGGAAAATTGGGTCAAAAGCTCACGTTAATGAGAAACCGCAGACATGGGAAAAATTGTTGATAGGCTTTAAAGATGTAACAATTAATGATAATATTAATTAAGGATTAATTTTAACAATTAAATTAATCCATCATTCTTCAATGTGTGATTAAGTTACGTTTTTTGTCAAACAATTGCACTAATTTTTTTCTTATTTAATGAAGAATAAATTTTCTAATTCGACATACTGAACTAAAGTAATTAAAAAGTAAATTGCGATTTTTTTTTCTTAAAATTTTATAAGAAAAGATAATATAAGAAAATAATATATTAATTAAATTAATAAAATAAAATACTAATTTAGAAAAATTTTAAATTCATTATTTATAATTAATAAATAATATTAATAAATTAATATTTTTTTATTTATTATAATTAATAAATAAAAAAATTGATAAAACAAATATTGTATTTTTTTTTAAATGCAGGTCTGAAAAGATTGCAATCGTAAATTTATTCATAAAAAAATCTATCTGTGAAATATAACACTCTTTTATAAAAAGAGTTACAATAAAATAAAGTTGCCCAATATTTCTTAATATATAAGAAATAAAGAAAATTCATCATTGCTAGGTTTTAATTAACGTTCTTTATTTCAACAAGTTTTGTTGGTAAAAAAATTGATACGTTAGAATTAAAAAAAAAATATGTGTATTATATAATATAATATACATAATGTCATCGCAAACTATCATATTTTTTAGCGATTACGGCAATCTAATTTTCAAACTATTTACTATAATATGTACCTAATTTAATCATGTAAAAGCAGTTAAAAATAATAAAATACAAAAGGCCCAAACAATAATTAAATAGTAAATTTAGATAGAAATTTTCAATAAGAATTCTTTAAGTTTTAAATATGCTAAACTTATGCGGTGTTAAAAAGTAACGCAGCCCAAAGAGCGAGAGTTGAATTTGAGTTAAATTTACTGCAATTTTAGATGATATGCTAAATAACCTAACCCTATCAAAGAGTAGAATTTTTAACAAGTGTTTAAATCAATTACAAATACGAAATCATTCTATCTGAAAAAAAGTGTTTCTACTGGCGTTAAACTCCCCCTAACGCCAAACTGTGAAGCACGGTTAAATAACTGTTGAAATCGACTACTAAAACACCTTTCCTATCTAAAAAATTGAACTCCATTACGTTGACAAAAAAAAAAAAAAAAAAGTACCCGACTATTAATGCCACCTAGCGTCGACGAGAGTATAACTTCTAAAAGTAACAGCTAATTTCTTATTTCGCCAACTGGAGTTGACCACTTATTCTGTTCAACGTAGTTGAATTAAAAGTTACTTTAATATTTGCAATATTACTTTAATATAAGCCTAAAATACCAACTGAAATTCGCATTTTTCTTTATGATAAAAAAAAATGTTAGCATTTTTTTTTTCATATGTATACTAAAACATAATCGCCTTTATTTGTATAAATTCTTTTTAAAGAAGCTTAATTTAAAATTATTATTTCTATTGAAATAAACTGTGAAGAGTCTCACATTACTTCTATAAATATATGAATAATGGGTAATTTGGTTCAAAATTTGTTTTTTCTTCATATGTGCCATTTAACTAGTCACACATACAAGAAAGAAAATATAATTCCCATATGTAATAATTTCTGCAATAAGTTTTGTAGTATACAGTCAGTTAACATAATATTAATTTTTCGTTAAGAATATATGTTTCATATGAAAAAGAACTTCATCTAAAACCAAATATTAAAAATCATTTTCATAGATTAGAAAGTGAAATGCACTTCTGATGTGAAGTAGCACCGAACATGTACAATTTTTCTATGCTTAAATGATAAACCGCTTTTCTAATTAGTCGAGAAAGTTTTAAAGTACAGTTTAATTGTTTTAAGTTTAACAGACTAAGATTGGGAGCGAATTATTTTTTAAAAAAATTTACAAATACTAAAAATTTGGGAGGTATTTAAATTGTGTATTTGAGTTTTATAACTAAAATATTTATTCGGTTATTTAAAATGATTAATCAAAATTTATCCTTGTAAATTTATTATCCTTTTAAATCCTTGTATCGATAATATATGATTAAAAATCCATAATCACATTTATTAAAAATATTGTTTTCACTTATGAATTCTAGGCTTTTTTTCTTTTCATTATCTAAAGTTTTATAAATATTTTTAAAATTTATTAAAATTTAAAAATATTTACAAATTATTTAAATTTTTATTAAAATTTTATAAAAAATTATTTTATAATCTCATTTGATAAAATAATTATGCGGCTTAAAATAAAGTATCACATTTTCCTTAATAGTAAGCATTAAAGAGAAAAATGAATTTTAGTTTATTTTTCGTTAAAGATAATTGCATATTAAAAAAGTATTGTTAATCATTTAATAAATTATAAAAATGATTTTAATAGTAGTTTTCTAAATGTAATTATTTTAAAAATAACATAATATTAACGAATTAATTATTACCTTAATCACACAAAGTAATATTTATTTTTTTAAATATTTTCTTATTTATTTTCCTAAATTTTAACTGTCTTTTCTGTCTAATAATTTTTTTCCAATTTTCATGCATACTACTGTTTCAAAACCGATATTTTATGATTTGTTAAGAAAATATAATTTTGTAATACTCTAAAATTCCCGAATTATATGTTAAATATGTACGCTTTCTCTTCTCATTTTTTTTAGCTTAGTAAAATATTATATTCCTTAGTATAGTATTTGAAATCTATAACTATGTTAGTTCTGTGTTTCACGCCTCATCATTTGTAGAAATATATTTTTCAGAGAGCATTTCAGAATAAGAATAAAAATAAGAAAAACTCAATTTGCTGAGATAATATGAAATCAAATATGACTTTGGTTAATATTTTGTGAGTTATGTCGTGCTTTAAAATATATTTTTATTCGTGAGGTATTAAATAATATATAAATTTGTATTATATACTTTTGAATGAATAGAAAATAAATATTTTTTTTCATAAGAACCTTTATATATATACATATATTTATATATGAATTATGAACTTTGAATGATGTATAAATTACAAATTTTATATATATAAAGTTTGTAATTCATAGTTTAATTCTTGAAAAACTAGTGGTATTTTTAATTATATATATTTTTATTATTAAAAAATTTTGTAACTTTTTTTTTTAGAATTTCAATTTTGTTTGCTAGTTTCTTCAAGATTAAAATAAAAATGTTTTCTTTCAATGCATTATTTGAATCTCAAACGAAATTCAAATTTTCTAAAAAAATATTTTATACGTATTCAAAAATATAACAAAATACAATTTTTTTCTATATTTTACTTAAACTAAAAAATTAAAATTCATTTTATTTTTATATATTTGTTTCAATAAATAATAATAATAAGAGTTTTGCAGAAAACGTTTTTAGGTTCTTTTTGGTTAAACTATTTCTAACATCATTTCATATGTAAATTTTGTCAAAATTTATTCATTTTGTCCATAATATATTATTGAAAATTAAACTTTATTTCATTTGAATTTATTATTGTATTTGTACACGCACAAATAATGGCTATCTTCATTATTTTCATTATTTCACTGTGTGCTTGATGATGTGATGTGAATATTTACCAACAAGTGTTTTTGCAACTTCATACTCGCTTCTGTGGCTCAAATAATGAATACTGATGTTGCACTAAATGTATTTAATTATCATCATATATAACAATTAATGATGTGTAAGTATATGATCAATTCATGTAATTCTGATTTATGTATTTAGTAATAAATGTTTTTATGAATGTTATTTGTGTTGCTTGCTTTTTTTTTTTAATTTTACAATGCACAAATACAATGGCATTTTTTTTCATAGTCATTTGAGTGAACAAAGATAAATGTTTGTCATAACGTTTCTGAAAAAAAATGGTGAGACGGACTTCAGTTTAGCGTTGAAAATAACATTTAATGTTCTTTAATTTTTTAATTTGTTGGTCATAAATTTCGTGAAATCTGCTAACAGGCATGGAGTAACCGATCTTTCCCTCTTAATGGTCAGCTGTAATAATGTTTCTTACTTTGAGCGGACATATTGTGGGTGTTATGTGAAAAAGTTTAAGAGGGATAAGACTTAAATTTTAACAGATTTTTTTTTCTTGTAGCAGAACATTGTTGGCCGACTACGTAGGGTAAAGACAGAAGGAAAAGAGTATGAAAGAAGCTGTCGAAAACGTTCGCTCGTAGTAAATGATTGTTATTGAAGCGATTGAAATATATTCCTTTCCCAAACGCACACTAAAAGATAAAATAAAAGCTTTTGCAGAAAGCAAAGAGTTACGAATAAAGCCATCTGTGAGAAAGGTTAAGTCATAAGTCATTTCTTGTATATTTTTTCACGTCAGATTCAAACCTCCACAATTGATAAAATATAATGTCTATCAAGAGTGTAAATGTATATATATATATATATATATATTTTCCAAAACATATATACTAGAAAAATTTGTTTTAAGAGCTAGTTTGATAAAAAAAAAATCAAAGTTTTGTCTCTTATGATATGTGGTCCAATTTAGCTAAAAAAAATCATTTAATTTAGAAGACGCTTTAGGTTCCCTTTGACATATGATTTTTTTTTTACTTTTACTATTTCTTTTTGGCAGTTTTCCTATTTTTACAGTAAATCTTATATAAAAGTTTTTAATGAACTATATAATTCAAAATTTGGAATGTGGGAAAAATAATACCTTAAAAGAAATAAATAGAAAAGTATATCATTTATAATCGAAAGTTCGATTTGATGTAATGCAAGAAAAAAAAAATCATTCTATTTTCTAGCGTCTTAAAAAGATTTATTAATGAATTATTATAACAAAGTATTAAACACTTATTTTTTAAATAAAATTTGATGTTAAATTTCGATATTTATAAAACTGAAAATTCATCATAAAGAATATTTTTAATAATGTAAATACTCAAGTGGAAGTTTTTGAATTTAAAAAATTACTTTTCGTTACAAAATTAAATTAATCTTTAATTAAAATATGTCGGAAAAATTACATAGAAATTAAACAGAATATTTAATTAAAATTTATGAAAATAAATAAGAAATAATTAAAAAAAGTAATATTTCAATAAATGGAACTTTGTATTAATGTTATACAATTTTTGTGGTTACTAGTTTTTGGAAAAATTCTACGTGTAATTCGATAGCAAAAATATAAAGTTTATACCAGAATTTAATTGAAAAAAAAATTAAATAATAAATTAAATTATGAAAAAAAGTTAATATTTTTTTTTAATATATTTTATAAGTAAATTTAGCTAAAAAGAAAATGAAATTTTAAAACTACTTTTTTAAAACTTACTTTCTTAAATTTATTTAAAATTATTTTGAATTGGAATAGGGAAAAAACTGGTTAAAAATTAGTTTCTAAATTTTTTTGTGAATTTAATCCGAAATGTTGAATTTTTTCGTTGAAACCAAAATTACTTGAGAAATAAATACATTTTGTGATAGAATTTTAATGTATATATATATATTGTATTCATTATTCAAAAGCTCTGTAGGTTGTTATTAATTTTAATTCCATTATTCTATTATTGTGTAGGGAATTACCAACTAGAATAATTAAAGAGTTTTGAGAATTTGTCAAAAGTATTTTAAAGTTATAATTTTACTAGCCGCCTTAAAATATGGTATGGACTGATCAATAAATGCAAAGTTTAAGAGATTAGAGGTATCTTATATGATAAATTTGTTCAAGAAAGGAGCACAATGCATTATTAAATCACTGAATAATTATTTCGCTTAACGCACTTTCACGCCCTACAGCACATATCCATATTTACTGTATAATAAATTTATTATTATGTGATAATTATGTTAATAAGAGCGTGCCATTTAATAAACACATGAAAGAATTTTTCAGAAGACACTAACATTTTTTTAAACTAAGATCTGAAAGTATTTTCGATTGTTATTTCTGCTTGATAGAGTTAAGAAAAAAATGTTTTTTAAATATTTTGTAACGTTTTAATGCTGATTTGTAAAACATTTGATTTTTTTTTTTGTTATGAGCAAATAAGATTCTATAGTTATTTCCGGGAAATATTACTTATATTTATTAATTTTAATATTTTCGATATTCGACATGTTTTAAAGACTATCAATACTCAGAATTCAATCAGATACCTTAAAGGAACACTTCATCAAAGCAAATCCAATGAAATTTCTAAGCAGATTTGCAGAGATTTAAATAAATAAATAATACAACAATGAAATTTAATTAAACAGAATAAAAATTGTATTTATTAACAATTTATGTAAAATATAACTTTTTAATATATATTGATACTTAATGAACTTGCAAAACTAAGTCGAATAATAAAAATACATGTAACGAAAAAGAATTAACTAATAATATGATGAAATTTTAAAACATTAGGAATAAATTTTATAAATATAACGGCAGTTATATTGCTTAAATATATACATAAGTAAGTCAATATATAGAAGGTCAACATAGAAGTATATCGCTTATATTAGTCAAATATAAAACCAATATTATGAAGGTAAATATATAATTATAGGACTTATAATACAAAATAGTTTACAATAACAGTTAATAATATAATACTAGTATGTAATCTATCGTTTTTTAATACAATTTCCCATTTACTAACACGAAAATTTTTAATGCAATTTTAATTTTTCTTTCTGGTTTGCAGAAAATTATACTAAAACATATTTAATCTTATTTATTCCCCGTTTTTGTCTATTTATTTAAAAAGTTAAACAAATGTGACCTTGAGTATTATATTTATAAATTAAAAAAAATAATAATAATGATTTATTAAAATAACGATGGGAGGGATTAAAATTCTAAAATCTTAATTGAAACAATGAGCATTTAGTATTTCAAATGATTTTAGTTGATCCCGATTATTAATATCATTTACTCTTTCATCCATTCTAATATAAATAATCTTCACATCCTCAGTTACTTAACAGAATCCTCACTCAACATTACCCTCCATTATATTCTTCTGCTTATACCGAAACTTATTTGCAAGCCAGGAAATAAGCTCGTAATTATGATAATAGAATGCAGACTCTGGACCAGTCTCCATCGAGCAATTAATTCGATTTTCTCACTCATATGCTCCCGACCCAAATTTAAGCCAGAGTGTTATCTTAATTACAAGGAGTAAGATAATATATTTTGGACACATGATGCCACACGGAAGTCACTGTACACCATCGAGAACAAGGGTTCAGCCGAGTCTTTACTCTTAAGTTTTGAGAGCAAATATTCAATCTACCTTAAGTTTAGAATAGATGTTTATAACTGGCTTTATGTAAAGGGTTTAAAATTTCACTGGTATGTGTATATATGTATATATATACTAATGCATATATCAGTGACAATATTTTCATTAAGCCTGTTGTTTTAAGTAATAAAAAAATTTTAAAAAATATAGGTGATTGTTAAAATATCTTATTCTTTAAAAATTAGATAAACAATAAGTCTTAAAATGAGAATTGAATCTTCGTTCTCTGGCATGCTAATCTAGTGCAAATACCACTGAGACATAAGTATGAAATGTCAATATATAACACAATATTTTAAGATTATTATTGAATACGATTATTCATTTTCTTATGGTTATTAATATATATAACTATATGTACTAATAACCATAGGTAAATCTATAATCACATTCAATACTAATCTTAAAATATTGTGTTTCTTATATTGATATTTCATACTCCACTCGTGCTTTAGTGTAATTGCTGTGGATTAACATGCACGAAACCAGCACGAAGGTTCAGTTCTCCCTTTAAGGCATAGTGTTATCCTTAAGACGTAGTGCTATAAGGAATAAGATAATACATTTATGTCATTATTATGATGCCATACAGAGGACAAAACTGGCGTCTTACATTAGAGCCACTGCTTTAAAGTTTTATAGGGCTGAATGAGGAAGGTTTAATTTTGATTCCACTATAAACCCAAGTCATCACTCTTTTGTAATGGTATATTTATAGTTGTCAAGCATCAGTGAATCGAGGAAACAGGGTTCAAAATTTATGGAACTTTAGTTAAAACAATTCGAAATGGCATCTTTTCATGTGCATTTTAACAACCGCTAAGTGCTGTAGTTAAAGTAGCTTTACTTCATCAAGAACAAGAATTCAGACAAGTCTATACTCTTGAATGTTAAGAGCAAGTATTCAATCTACCTTAAGCTTAGAATAGATGTTTATAATCGGGTTTGTGGGAAGGGTTTAAAATTTCGCTGGTATATATATATATATATATATTAATAACTATATGCAAATCTATCGTCATATTCAATAACAATCTTAAAATTTTGTGGCATTTATATTGATATTTCATGCCTCACTTGTGTCTCAGGAATATTGAGCTGCGTTACCATGCCAGAGAATGAAGTTCAATTCTCACTGTAAGAAATAATGTTACCTTAATTATATGGAATAAAATCATATATTTTAGATACCTGAAATCGATCGAAAAAAAATAAAAAATCGAAAGAAAAAATATTTTTTAGCTTCAATTAAAAGCTCCTAAGAAAAATAATATGTAAAAGATATCATAATTACTTTCATAAATATAAACATATATCCATTATACAGGCATTGATTTAAAGAATGACAGTGTTCTAAAATATAGATACACCATTCTAGTCATTTAAAGCAAAAATGCAAGAAAAAAGTAATGTTTTTTACAAATGTCAATAACTTATTTTTAAATTAAAACATTAAAAAAAATTCTATTTTCAGTTAACATCCTTAAAAACATAAATTTCATTAGATTCAAATATTATTATAACAGTTATGACTGTTATCGTCTGTAAAGTAGCAGAAAATAAATTATTCTGAAATTTAATGCATGCATTCAATATTCTAATAGTTGCTAATTGTCATCTGTATCTTAACTTCTAATCTCTAAAAACAAGCACAAAGCTGTTTTTAAAAATAATGATCTGATATTAGAAATATAACTAAACAAATTCCATTTATTTAACACAAATCTTGATTTGAATGTGGTTGGTTACCTTAAACCAAACAGGAATAAACTCAAAAGACTTGTTTGTACTTCACATTGCCAAGACTTTTTTTTACAAATAAAAGTTAGAATTTTTTCTACAATCCCTCTTACTCTCCAAATTTAATATCCACCAACTACTTCCTGTACATTAAAATGAAGTTTCATATTAAAGATCATTAGTTAAACATATTGAAAAAGCAAAACATAACTTTAAATATTAACAGCCTTTATCCTTTGTAGAAATAAACTATAATTGCAAGGCGATGCATTTTCTCAGATCAAAATGTTGTTGTTGAACCGTAAGAAGTAAAAAATATTTTCGTCAAATTTTGATTTAATAAAAATTTAATTCTAATGTTATGCAGCCAAATATCTAAGAAAATCAAAGAAATATTTCCAAATATTAAAAAGAAATATTTTATTTAAAGTTAACATTAAAATAACCTCAATTTCTAAAATTAAAAATGCATGTATTACACGGCATCTCTTCAAATATTTCATTTTCGAAACAGTTCCAACCAATTTTCGCCCACAAATTATTAATAACGCGAGACAATTCCAATGTGCTTATTACTATTTTTGGATCATTGCTATCTCAACTTCCAGTTGCTAGAATTAGTAAGTCATTTGCATGGCAGTCCGTGAATTTGCATTCGTTTACTTGAATTACAAATAGGTTCCTAATCAATATGAGTAATGACTTACATAAATTTGACAGCTATACTATCCTAAAGCATAAGCATTTTCCCAAGATCTGTATTTACAAATTCTTCATTAATGATAGCCTTAACTTATTAATTTTCAAATTAATCGCCATCGCCAATATTTGTAATTTTATTTATTTTTCAAATTTCTATGAAATGTTTAATTGGGAATAGTTGAAACTTTGACTAAATAAAATATTACGAATTTATGAGTGAGGAAAATATTATACTTTAATGAAATTGATTTCAATGTTTAAAGATAATAAATTTTAAATAAAAGTAATAAGACTGACCAAATTGTCAACAACTGCTACACTATCTTACCGACAACGGCTTACTTTCTACAATTAAATTTCTGGATTAAATATTTATTGAGTTCCCGAATTCACACTTTTATTGAATGAAAGAAAAAAAAAGAAATATTTATTTAGGAATTATTAGTTATAACATCAAGTCAACAAATAAAATTTATCGTAGAAGAGATCTAAAATAATTGCAAATGAATAATCTTTATTGTGTATGTCCCCATGTAATTATATTAAGGTGTCCATATCATAAGAATGAATTCGTATGCACGGACAATTCGTAATAACATGAAATAATTAAAAGAAAAATGACATTTTCAATTAATATTAATTATATTTAATACAAATTAGAATTTTTGATCAACCATAACCTAATTGCGTTTTTCTTCTGCATATACGTGGGCCTTTATTTACGTACCACAATTACATTTATATACCCCAATCTGTCCATCAGCTGGATTGTAAGAGAGGACAATGGTACATCTCTATGTATGGAGGAAACTCAAAAATTTCCCACCAGATAATGAGAGTGCCAAAGTGAACATTTACACACACACACATTGTAATAATAACCATGAATATTAATTAATAGAGTCGCCAACCTTTCTAAATTTAGAGAATGCAATGAATACCTCCAGCATATTTAAACCTTTGCCTTCGTGTACACTAGCTACTCTCCTACTCACTGATACAACAGTTGAGTTGGAGATCGAGTTCGTTGATAATTTTAGTTCTGAAACTATTTCTCCCTTAACATTTGTTATCACAAATCCTCACTTTTTTTGAAATGCCTGCTACAGTTTACCATCTGTTGTATTTGTTATATTTTTTTGTTAAAAAGTGTTATTTATATGTATTTTTTAACATTAAGCTTATTTTTTATTTAAAATTATATGATATAAAAATAAGTGAAGCTGTCTGATGGTCACTTGGCTAGCTTTCTGATCATTGGTACCACAAGCTTTAGGTTCGAATCCTGGCGATGGCATGGAAGTTAGTGGTTCAGAATGCACGTTAAACTGTATGTACCTCTCTAATTAGCCCCAAGTGTGCAGAAAATGATCGTAGAGCGACAAACCGAAACAAATGAAAATTGAATTAAAGCATATATATATTTAAACCAAAGAAAATTTGCCATTTTTGCAAATTATTTTCAGTATAAAAGTTTCTGCCCACTCAGATCTTTTTGTAAGATATTTAAATACCCTAAGAAATATCCAAGTGCATCTATGAAAAAAACGAAAACATTTTTAAAAAATCTCGCCAATGCAAATTTTTATTTCATCCCTTATGTAACCAACAAAGTTCGTCATTAATATGCTTTATAATAAATTTTTAACGAAGGTTATCATTAATAATGTTATTAATAGAAGCAGTAATCAATAGAAAAATGAAGATTGTAAGAAAAAGAAAGTTTCTATGCAGCGAAAAACATAGTGAAATAACAATTACCCAAACTGGTTATTTTTAAGCATGGAAAACATCTCACATTTAGAAAGAAATAAAAAACAGAAACTTAGTAAAGAAAACTGATCTCAGACAAGATTCTTTAAGAAATCCAGTGATCATTAAACATATTATCTTCAGAAACAAACCTTCTCTTCAGTCATTAAAATGATTGTTAATCAGACACGAGCACATGCTTGGCTGTATCAAGATACCGAAACAGAAGTGGATAAGAAAATCATTAACTAGAGTTATCTGCTACTCAGAGCGTTGTTTTCTTTCCTTTTTTTTTGAAGAAGTTTGTATTTTTTTCGCTACTATTTTTTTTTAATTACAAAGAAAGTTGTTTAATATTAAAAGGGTTGTAAGGGTGGAAAAAGTAAGGAAAATTTAAAAACGTGATTATATCTGTTAATCGGCTTTACAATAATTATTAATCAGTATTTTCATAACTAAAATGTAAATTATTTACAATTTATTAGAGGACAACATTATATTTTATATAATATTGGAAAAAAATGTACTTAAATTATTTTAAAGTAATGTGATTTACAATATACAGCCCCACTTTCAAAATGCTGTAGAAAAAGCTACACTCGTCGCAATGAGTTCAAATTTGCTGAAAATGACCGTAGAGCGACAAAACAAATGAAAATTGAATTAAAAATATATTTAAACCAATGAAAAATCAGTCATTTTTTGTAAATTGTTCTCAGTATAAATGTTTCTGTCCACACAAATATTTTTGTAAGAGATTTGAAAACGCTAACAAATATTCAAGTGCATCTATGGAAAAGACCAAAACATTTCTAAAAAATTTCACCGCTGTAAATTTTTATTTGATCCCTAATATAACCAATAAAACTCGTCATTAATATACTTTATAATAAGTTTTTATCGAAGCTTATCATAAATATTGTTATTAATTGAAGCAGCAATCAATAGAAAAAAATGAAAATTGTACAAAAAAGAAAGTTTCCATGCAGCACAATATATAATGAAATAAAAATACCAAACTGGTGATTTTTAAGCATGGAAAACATCTCGAATTTAGAAAAAAATAGAAACTTCGTAAAGAAATCTGTTCCAAGACAAGATTCTTTAAGAAATCCGGTGATCATTAAACATGTTATCCTCAGAAACAAACCTTCTCTTCAGTCATTAAAATGATTGTTAATCAGACACGAGCACATGCTTGGCTGTATCAAGATACCGAAACAGAAGTGGATAAGAAAATCATTAATTAGAGTTATCTGCTACTCAGAGCCTTGTTTTCTTTACTTTTTTTGAAGAAGATTATATTTTTTTTCACTAATATTTCTTTTTTATTACAGAGAAAGTTGTTTAATATTAAAATGCTTGTAAGGGTGGAAAAATTAAGGAATATTTAAAAACCTGATTCTATCTGCAAATTCTGTTGGTTTACATTAATTATTAATCAGCATTTTAATAGCCGAAATGTAAATTTACAATTTATTAAAGTACAACATTATATTTTAAATAATAATTGAAAAAAATTGTAAGTAAAAGTAAAAAAAAAAGTATAAGTAATGCATCAATAATGTGATTTACGATATACAAGGTGATTATAATTAAAGTACCACTTATATACTTTAAGAATGGGTAAATGGTACGGCATCAAAAAAAAAGTTTCAAAGTATATTAATAGAAGGCGCTATATGCAACATAAAGAAATAGAATTTGGTTGCCAGTGATATTTTGAATCGAAATCACAACGTATTTGGCATGAGGTGCCCATTAAACCAACTGTTGTGATTGATGTGTTTGATTGATTCGGTTTTTTGACGAAAAATTGACTTCTAAGTCATTCAACAGTTGTGACACTGTTAGTCGAAAGCCCATCCACCACGGCAAGGTCATACCAAATTAGATGGGGAATATCGGTGGAACATTTTCAATGACATACCATTTCCCCCTTCTTCAAGTATCTTTAGTTAAAATTTGAACTCATTTTGACGAATGGTTCTTTTTTACAGCATTTTAAAGTGGAACTTTAATTATAATCACCCTGTACTTGTGTTTGATTTATAAATTTAGAACAATTTATCAAAAACTATATTTATAGCAATTAACCAAAAGTTGTGCTAGATAAAGAAAATAAAAAAAAAATGCATAATTTATTGTTGCTATTATAAAATATTACTATGTAATATAACTTACATGTCGTGCGCAACTATGAAATATATAGCATCATCACATTGTCTATGAGATTCTTCTTTACAACGATATATAGTTAATTTTAACTATTACCTGAGAAAAAACACGTTTCGTTCCTAAATTTGATGCATATATTAAATGTATATGCCACTTTAAGACTATATAATGAAAGCTTTTGCAGGTTAATAAAAGTATGCCAAAAAAGATTTTCTTTGCTGCATTTCTATTTAACCAAGTCACGTGCATTTGCGTGAGCATGAAATGACCACCTTTATTACCATGGAATAGCAAAACCATAAAATGAATAGCTGTCATTCAAATTGTATGGCAGTTGAAATTAGATTTGACATTTAAATTAATGAACTGATACAACCCTCTAAACTTAGCTACGTAGTTATCTATGTATTTGAAATATTAATATTATCTGCTGCACATTTGTTAACAATTGTTTTCATTATGTTTAATTGTCATTTTTATGGGAAATATTTTAACAGAATTCCGTCATTAAATATTGCTATGTTTTGATTTAATATTAATTTAAATATACTATATTTTCTGATTTATAAATTTTCTGTAAATATAATGAGCATCACTTACAAAAGTTTAAGGAAAAGAAACAGAATGTCAATTTAGAAGGAAAATTTATAGTTATAAAAATGATTTCAATAGAAATAGGGTCCACATATTAATATATAATTTATAATTTGATCAATCAATATGAATGTATATTAAAGTAATAATATTAGAATAGAGTATATTGATAGTTTACATGAGTATTAATAAATATAGTATAAGATTTTAAGGATACATGGACGCATTTGATTGAAAAAACTTCAATAATTGATTTACATGTTATTCATATGAAGTAGGATAATCAATATTTAAAACGTTACTCGTATGAAGTAGGGTAATCTATAATTACACATGTTACTCATGTGATGTAGGATAATCAATAATTAAACATGTTACTCATATGATGTAAGGCAATCTATAATTAAACATGTTACTCATATGAAGTAGGATAATGAATAGACATGTTACTCTTATGAAGTTGGATAATCAATAATTAAACATGTTACTCGTATGAAGTAGGATAATCAATAAGTAAACAAGCTTCTCTTATGATGTAGGATAATTAATAATTAAACATGGTACTGTTATGAAGCAGGATAATCAAGGATTAAACACGTTACTCGTATGAAATAGGATATCAATAATTAAACATGTTACTCTTATGAAGTAGGATAATCAATAATTAAACATGTTACTCGTATGAAGTAAGATAATCAAGGATTAAACATGTTATTCGTATGAAGAAGGATAATCAATAATTAAACATGTTACTCGTATGAAGTGTGATAATCAAGGATTAAACATGTTACTCTTATGAAGTAGGATAATCAATAATTAAACATGTTACTCGTATGAAGTGTGATAATCAAGGATTAAACATGTTATTCGTATGAAGTAGGATAATCAATAATTAAACATGTTACTCGTATGAAGTGTGATAATCAAGGATTAAACATGTTACTCTTATGAAGTAGGATAATCAATAATTAAACATGTTACTCGTATGAAGTGTGATAATCAAGGATTAAACATGTTATTCGTATGAAGTAGGATAATCAATAATTAAACATGTTACTCGTATGAAGTGTGATAATCAAGGATTAAACATGTTATTCGTATGAAGTAGGATAATCAATAATTAAACATGTTACTCGTATGAAGTATGATAATCAAGGATTAAACATGTTATTCGTATGAAGTAGGATAATCAATAATTAAACATGTTACTCGTATGAAGTATGATAATCAAGGATTAAACATGTTATTCGTATGAAGTAGGATAATCAATAATTAAACATGTTACTCGTATGAAGTACTTATGATAATCAAGGATTAAACATGTTATTCGTATGAAGTAGGATAATCAATAATTAAACATGTTACTCGTATGAAGTATGATAATCAAGGATTAAACATGTTATTCGTATGAAGTAGGATAATCAATAATTAAACATGTTACTCGTATGAAGTATGATAATCAAGGATTAAACATGTTATTCGTATGAAGTAGGATAATCAATAATTAAACATGTTACTCGTATGAAGTATGATAATCAAGGATTAAACATGTTATTCGTATGAAGTAGGATAATCAATAATTAAACATGTTACTCGTATGAAGTATGATAATCAAGGATTAAACATGTTATTCGTATGAAGTAGGATAATCAATAATTAAACATGTTACTCGTATGAAGTATGATAATCAAGGATTAAACATGTTATTCGTATGAAGTAGGATAATCAATAATTAAACATGTTACTCGTATGAAGTATGATAATCAAGGATTAAACATGTTATTCGTATGAAGTAGGATAATCAATAATTAAACATGTTACTCGTATGAAGTATGATAATCAAGGATTAAACATGTTATTCGTATGAAGTAGGATAATCAATAATTAAACATGTTACTCGTATGAAGTATGATAATCAAGGATTAAACATGTTATTCGTATGAAGTAGGATAATCAATAATTAAACATGTTACTCGTATGAAGTATGATAATCAAGGATTAAACATGTTATTCGTATGAAGTAGGATAATCAATAATTAAACATGTTACTCGTATGAAGTAGGATAATCAATAATTAAACATGTTACTCGTATGAAGTATGATAATCAAGGATTAAACATGTTACTCGTATGAAGTATGATAATCAAGGATTAAACATGTTATTCGTATGAAGTAGGATAATCAATAATTAAACATGTTACTCGTATGAAGTATGATAATCAAGGATTAAACATGTTATTCGTATGAAGTAGGATAATCAATAATTAAACATGTTACTCGTATGAAGTATGATAATCAAGGATTAAACATGTTATTCGTATGAAGTAGGATAATCAATAATTAAACATTTTCTCATATAAAGTAGGATAATCAGTAACTAAGCATGTTATTCATATTAAAGAAGGATAATCAATAATCAACTACCTATGAATATAGCAATGTTGACAGAAAATTGGTAACAGGTTATTTATAGCAGTTTACAGAAATTATTAATCCCTTTATGTTTCAAAATCTAAAACAAAACTGTTTAAAAAAATCCTTTGCTCACTACAATCACTATAAATGAAGCAATAGAAATCTGAATAGGCATGATTCTGACTTGTATTGTTAGAGTACCACCTCATATTATTGTGGCAGTACACCCTCCTATTCAAACTTCTATCCCTTTTACAATAAAATATTATACTTTAGAGTCCTTTCTGATTTATTTTTATTCCCAGAAGTGGTATTCAAGATGCAAGATGTTTTGTCTTAATAAAAACTCTCACGAAAAAGTTCTGCTCGTTCCACGCAAAGTTCCACAAACGTGATATTCCGCAACAGAATTGTGGTGGTTGTTTCAGACATAAAATTTCCCTGCAGTCATTGCGACAAACCCCAAAGCGTCCGTTTTGAGGCAGAATGAAACTGTTGTTTTATGTTTGTTATTATTATGCAAGAAAGAATTCGAAAAATCTAGGCAAGAATACCACAAATGTTTGTTTTTTGAACAAGACAGACAACTTACAAACTACAGAAGGTTATTTTTACATTATTTTTAGTTATAGCTATATACTACTGCGCCCAAAAAATAAGATCAATTTTTTTTTCAAAAACTCTTTATTTATTCTTCCAAATTTATTTCATCGCCTTCAAAGTAATCAGCACCGGACACAACGCACTTATGCTAACTTTTTTTCCTATCCACGTTATCACGTTGATACTCTTCAACTGACTTAAAACGGTGTCCCCGGAGTGGTCTTTTGAATTTATGGAATAGCCAGAAGTGGCAGTGTGAATACGGTGGTTGTGGAACGATATGGGTTTCATTTTTGGAGCCTTCTGTCTTGTTCTCTGCCTTCTTTGAACTGTTTATACCACTTCTAAACATTTCTTTCCGATATAGGAATGCTCACCGAATGCCGTCTACAACATTCTCTACGTTTCCGTAAATGAAATATAATGCAAGTTCTTTACTCAATTAACTCAGACATTTCGAAAATCGCCGGTATCAGTTTTAGCGTCTCACAAAGCCAAGCGTAACTCAAACACTAATGAACATTTTGACGTCAAATTTCACACAGATGTCAAGGACAGTGCTAGCAACGTAAAAAAAAGAATTAAAATTCTATAATCCTCGGGAATTTTAAATTGAAAATTGGTCTTAACTTTTTGGGCACAGTTGTATAAGACGAGGCAGTTTTAATATTTAGCAGGCTTATAATTATTTTTATATAATTATTACTCCTGTTTCAAAATTCCATTTTGTCTTTTATGCATCATATTGCCACATGGTTGCCAGGTTCCGATAGCTACTCAAATATTTTAATGTACATATTTATATATAATTCAGCACAAATATGAATTTATGCGTTTACACCAACTGCATCAGACTTTATTATGTAACAAAGTTGTGTCTTGCAGTCGAATTCTGTCCTGTGCATTATTCTTCTTTTGCATGTTCTACTTCTTTTGAACATTTTTTTAGATTAGTGGAATATATTTTGAATTCATTATTGACTTTTTTTGCTCGACTTTTTTTATTCGAATTTGCAGCAGATGTATTTGAGGAAAAAAAACAAAGTTTATTTTTTTTCCTAGGGATTATTATTGACATAAAAATGTAGAAATAATTTATCTACATAAATATTGGATTTTAATACTTTGCGTTGCTTTAAATAATGTCTTTTCCTATATTCGTGTCATTTTTTTTTACAAATTTTGTGTTTTTATTGGGATGTTTTCAGTCTTCTTAAAAGTGATTTTAAATTGGATTTTCTGCATTTGCAGCATATTTTTCTTCTTTCTTATTTGCAAGCTAGGTAGAATTTTCTCTAAAAATTCGAATTCTAAATGTTTGTATGCATAAAAAGACTGTAAGTTTTATACATAGCAATTTAAGAAGACATATTTGTTGAATCTCAAAAATTTAAGTTATTTTATTTACGGTTAAGATTAGAATTTATATTAATTTTTTTTTTTTGGCATATTCCTTTTTCTCTCTTTAGTTTTTAGATCAATTTAATTGCTCTTTAAAAGTAAAATATATCTATTATAAATAAATTAATAATTTAATGTACTTTTTAACGAACTCAGAAATATTTAATTCAATACATTGTAACACGTATTTGTCTTTATACTCTCATTCCCATAAATTTAGGTTTTAAATCTTATTTAAAAATTAAATCAAAATAATATTACTTTAAATATTTCGTACTGTTTGTGACATTTTGGTTTATTTTATCTGAGGTGACTGGCCCCAATAGCTACAGATGTGTAGCAGATTTAAATTTTTCCAGGTTTTCTTCATAGAGGAGGGGTTTCTGCATTGAATTCCTATTTTATCACATCATTTTAAAAGTACATCCCAAAAAACAAATTAAATCGTTCTAATATATTAAAATGTACTCTAGTTTTTTCACTTGAAGTTTGTTTTCAGTAAAAGTAGAGGATGAGTTTTAAAAGTAGATTTAATAAATTTAGTTGTAATGTTTTGAAAAATCATAAATATGTAGTTATGAATTTTAAACGTTTAATATTTTAAAATGATTAAATATTTTTAAATAAATTATATTTACGTTTTTATAAGAATTATAAATTATATTTAATAATACTTGGTAAATAATTTTAAATGCTTTTGCATATTATTTATAACTTTGTATTTACAATTTAAGCTCATATTTATTAATTTTATATATTTGCCATTTAAAAATTTTTTGTATTCAAATATTTGAATAGTTTCAACTTATAATATTTATTTTGAATTGTAAAAAAATAAGTATTAATTTAATTTATGAAATATTTAAATTCTTAAATGCTAGTATTAAAAAGCCTTAAGTCAAACCTACATACAAAATGTTACAGCAATGCTTGAACTAACATAATCATGTACTTGTACTTATATAATCATTTGTACTGAACTTTAATTTTAATTAATTACACAATTTCAGATTTATTGAATATGAACTTGAAATTCTGTGAAATAGGAATTTATTTAACATTTTCACTTTCCATGAAAAGAGCCAAACATTACCAAGTTACTTTATGAATGGAATTTGTCCTAAGTGCTTTACAATTTACTTGAATTTGAATATTTTCTGGATAAAATCTGAAGCAAAAACAGAATGATTTACCAAAAAGGAGTTATCTAATTTAACAAAATTTTTATGAAAATTTTCTTCAATTCAGCATGCATGTTTGATTCTGGATCAGATTAAATTTTTGAATCCAGTTAAATTTCCACGGAATCGCATTAGATCATCGCAAAAAAGACATTTAGATAGTAAATAAAATAACAGAAATGCAAATTCTGTGATAAAATTTCTATTAGAATTTCGTATACGCATTTTGACAGTAACTGTGTATCGCATACAGTTTTAGATTTAGTGTAATCATATGACATTAGTTGACAGAGGACCTGCAGTTCTATAGAAAGCAGTATAGTGAAATCCAAAGACATTCGGCATTTTAGCCGCAGTGTTTCCGCTATTCCACTATGTTGACAAGAGTTATTGAATTATGGCAAAACACAAAAGTTCGAAGAAACTGTCGACATAGTTAGATAACTGAACACGAAGACTGATCGATCGTAAAAGCGGTTCTCACATCAACTGATACTTTCTTATCAACAACTGCCAACTACTGCAAGAATCATTGATAAAGATCCAAAAACTGGGGTATGATCATGTTTGGAGTCTGATTAGGAGATGTCCGTGTCAATTGTCAACCGTACAATTGTCTCACTGATTTTTATCTGCAAAACGAGATAGTTCGGCAAGATAAGCAATCGGGACCTCGACAAACATGGCAATACCAGACCAAAGAAACTGCTTTCAGGAATGGGTCAATAATTTATTAAATGTCACACTATATATATACTTCTTGAAAAAACATCCAATTTCTTTTTTTGAAATTGTAATAATTTTTTCCTAGACGCGTTCTTCAGATACACCAATTTTTTATTTCATTTTGACAACTCCTTCATAGAGTGTCATTTTTTTAAGTGTATCTTATTATTTTAAAATTGAATTATTTTCTTAAATTTTAACCAGCTTCTGTTTATTTTTTAATCTTATCCTTAACATATATGTTTTTAATATTGCAATCTTTCATTTAGAAGAATCATAACCTTCTATTAATGCTACAAAAAAAACTGGGTGATTCTAATATTCATTTTAATTTACAGAGAGGATAAAAATTTTATAAAATAATTAATAAATTTCTTGTTCCTTTTGTTTATTTAATTTTTTTATTATTTTATTAATATTTTTTTCATTTAAATATTAAATAATTCTTTGCATTTTTTTTTTAATTAAGCTTTTAAATTCGAAAACCATAATTTAAATTTCCAACTTTACATTTTAATAATAGTATCCAATAATATCTGGTAACTAATTAGTTGTCACTAATTTAAGACGGAACTAAACCTTTATTTAAGAGGATTTTGTGGTATACTTAGTTATTATAATTAAATTTTGTAATTACCTTCAGCTCTGAATCATCTAGTAACTTTAAAATAGATTCCTCCCAAGCTTTTAAATTTATTACTTACAAATGTAAGGTCCATGTACAAAAACGATTCAAAATAGTACTAAGCCCTAAAAAGCCTTTAATTCTGAATATATTATAAATTTCGAAATCGATTTCTGTAAAATTTATTTATTTTATTTTTAGTGGAATAATTTAAATGGTAGTATTAAGTCTAAATTTTAAATTCTTCTATGTCCCGAATAGTCTTTATATAGATGTGGAACAGTTATGACAACTCTACAGTATATCACAGGGCTGGTAGAAAACGCATTGATATTCTACGCAAAGGGTTTCTATTAGTTCTTTAATTTGACAAATAAAGCATACTAGAATCTTGCATTTCTCTACAGGGAGTGGGCTTCATAAGCTTTCAGATGATCTAAAATGTTCTTATTTGGGACTCGAGTAGGAGGGAATGAGGGGCGAAACTCCTGATTTCACCCTTGGGAGTGCTCGAATAATGTCGTGGTGGTATCAATTCACGTATTGTTACATCACCAAAGTTATTCCCTAAACTGTAAACGAGCTTTTAGCTCTAGTTGCAATGCTGTACTGCACTAGGATATATATATTTTTACATTTATCATTTTATAATTATCTCTCTTAAAGTATCTTTTATTCTTTTATTTTCAATGTCACATTAACAACTATCCACTCAACAGTGAATACTTTTAAGTTAATTTGTAATAATAACAACAGTGATTTATAGAACAACGTAACAAAAGAATAATTTCAAACTTCGCTTTTTTCAAAATAATGAAATTTGTTATTTAAATGCATACTAAATAACATCTTGCCAACACATAAATTATATATGGCGCATTTCAAAAACCTGTCTGGTGAAATAGAAATATAGAATAGAAATATCATTTCATTAAAAGTTATATTTACACAGTTTTCATTTCCTTTTGATTCAATGAAACATGCTTTCTTTTAATAGAATTCCTCCATTTACGAAGTTAAACCAGTGTAGATCTAATAATTTTAATTATTAAATCATAGGCGCGTTTCAAATAAATATCTGGTGGAATAGAAATGCAAGAATAGAAATATAATTGTATCAAATGTTACAAAGTTTTCATTTACTTTTTATTCCATGAAACATGCTTTCTTTCCATAGAATTCCTCCATTTCGAAGTTAAGGCAGTTTCAGATTTAATAACTTTAGTAATTTATTGTTGGAAAAAAAGTTACAGCGCCATATTTTTAAGTGACGTTGAAAACTTTAAAATCAATATTTTAAGGTTGAACTTGTAAGGGAAATGACGAAACAATTATCTTTCAGAAAATATAGGTGAAGGAATAGTTGATGATAATTGCATGTTTCCATATGCGTCGTCTCAGGTTTTAATAACATGTCTTAGTTTAGATAGTTTTCACTGTACACTTTCTATGCGGTAATTATTCCCAGTTGTGAATAATCCACAACCCTTTTTTGTTTCTAAAACGCTATTGTATTTCATGCAAATTGTAGGATTGTACATGTTCACCTTCGAAGATTTTGACAGATAGTATTTCAGTCATCATTATTTGTACTTAATGTTAGCGTACCAGATCCACCAATCACTGTTTGCGAAAAGAAAGTCTTTCTCGTAAGAATGAAAAATGAATGCGTAACTACGATCCACTTTTACAAAGTATCCAATAACCCCAGCTGTCTAACAAACTTTTAAACAGTATTGATGTGAAAACATCTGGATATTACATGGATATGGCAGAAGTAATTAATATATTTTCCCTATATTTTCACACGTTTAGCAAATTTAAACCTAGATCTAATTTTGCTCTCGTCATTGGGAACATTTGAACAAATTTCTCGTATTTAAAACATTTTAGCCCAATTCCTCCATTTATTGTTACAGGTTAGTAAAAAAAACTTACTTTCAGTATCATTTTTCTATATTTTGCAGCGAAAGTGAACAACTGGAATTTAAATTACAGTACAACATTCGACAAAACGAAACTAACGATTGTGTGTTTATTATGTGTACAAAGATGCGTCTCCTACTGCACAAATACGATTCGACCTGTGTTGTCAGCTAGGTCTATAATATAAATTTAATAAAAAATGTACAGTATATATTTTAATTATAAAAGATAAAAATGTTATTTGTATTCATTTACTTATTACAATATCGCAAATGATAATTTATTGTAAAATAGGTATTATTTATTTATATGCAAGATATGATTTTGAAATTATTTTGATGATAATTTCAAGTTCCTGTTTTGTATTAAATAAACGAATACAAATAATCATCTGTATTCTAATAAATAAATGAATACAAACAATCATTTGTATTCTAATAAATAGATTAATACAAATAAATATTTATATTCATTTATTTATTACAAATTCACAAATGATAATTAATTGTAAAATTAGTATTATTTAATTATGTGCAAGATATGATTTTAAAATTATTTTGATGATAATTTCAAGTTCCTGTTTTGTTAAAAAATATATACCATAGAATACCAAATTCGAAATAATTTGTTATTGTGATATAGTACAATATTGGAATTTGGTATATTTTTCCAGAAATAACAGAAAACTTATATTATTGAACAGAGAGTAAATATTGAAACAGAAAGTAATATTTAGGTTTATATACAGTTTTAGCTGTGTATAAAAATATAGAGGGAAATTCAACCTCTAATGAAAATTGATTATAATGTGTTAAAGATATTAAATACCGTTAACCGTCGTTAAACCGTTATCATTAGATCCTACCATAAAGGACTTCGTAAATATTTTTTTATTTATAGAAAAATCTCACGAATCGTTTTTTTATTTTAAAAATAATATAGTTATAAATATATATATATAGTTATAAATATATAGTTATATATATATATTAAAAATAATAGAGTTATATGGTATATAACTCTATGACATTAAACAAATTTACATATATCACTTTAAATACAAATTTATTTATAAAAATATTATACTAAATACTGTATTTCACATGTCAGACTTCGTTAAAGAATTGTGCTTTCACTTTAAAAGACTTGCAGGCTTTTTAAAATAAAAAAACGATTCGTGAGATTTTTCTATAAATAAAAAAATATTTACGAAGTCCTTTATGGTAGGATCTAATGATAACGGTTTAACGACGGTTAACGGTATTTACTATCTT
This sequence comes from Caerostris darwini, assembly GCA_021605075.1. Lineage (NCBI taxonomy): Eukaryota > Metazoa > Arthropoda > Arachnida > Araneae > Araneidae > Caerostris > Caerostris darwini. The sequence goes on from BPLQ01008968.1 coordinate 32,408, forward strand.
TAACACAATAAATTACTTAGAAAAAGAGAACACATTTATTTAAGCATGATTCTTTTGTACAAAACATTTTATCTATAAAAACACCTTCATTGAATTGATGTATATGATTTAAGGCTTTTAAAACATTAATCAATTATACATTTTATCCGCAATCTTACAAATTCTTTTAAAATCTCAGCATAATAATACTTTGAGCCATGCAGTATACCATCAATCAAACAAAAAATCATCAGATCTATAAAAAATTAATAAATATTAAACAACAAGAAAGGATTTCACCAACTATCTTTTAAGTAATATATCAAAGTACGTAAATCCATATCTAGAGTTATAATTACGTGCAAAAGAAAGAAACCCGAGTCTATTATGAGCTGCGCGAAATTTAATGCATTAGTTGATGGTTCCCATCAATTTCATTAGTTGACACAACCAGTCAGAGAGACCATTTAAAATTTTGTTTTTTTTTATGCCCGAACAGGCAATAAAATAATTTGATACCGTGCACATTACTGTCGACCGAAGTGTTTCCAGCACTCAAACTCCGTCATGTCCCTGGTAAATGTCGACACGCACAATAGATCGATTACGGGCTTAAAAAAAAGAAGGGGTAAAAAAAAGAATAGTTCAATATAAAAATTATTATTTGATGATAAAATTATTTTAATGATTAAAATTATTTTAATCATAATTTTGAGATCAAGTTTTGTTAAAAAGGATATACCAAAGAATACCAAATAAGAAAAAATTTATTATTATGATATAGTACAGCATTGGAATTTGGTATATATTTGAAATAGAAAGTAATCTTCAGACATATATACAATTTTAACTGCAAATAAAAAAAATAAACAGGGAAATTCATCCTCTAACAAAACAAGCTAATTTAGCGCTCCAGTTGTAATTATATTAAACGCTTCTCTTTGATATTAAACGAATTTACTTATATTACTTATACATATAAATCTATTTATAAAGGCAACATACATTCGAATTATTGTATTTCACATAAGCCATGTTGTGAAGAATTGTGTTTTCACTTTAAAAACCTGCATTGTTTATGAAGTAAAAAGGTTAGCAGGACAAGTTTATATAAAAACAGCATTATTAAAGAAATATTTTATGGCAGGATCTGATGATAACGGTCAAACGACTTAAAGTACCCTCTGATTTCTCTTTGAAATTAATATCTTTAACAAAATAAATTGCTTAGCAAAAAAGGCCAAATTTATTGACGTCATGACACTTTCGTACAAAAACATTTATTTATCCGTAAACAACCTTCTTTGAATTGATTTATATGCTTTAAAGCTTTTAATACATTTCATCAATTATAAATTTTATCAGGAATGTTTCAAACCTTGCCATACAAATACTTTGAGCCATGCAAAATACAATTCAAAACAAATATCATCAGAACTATAAAAAAAGCAATAAATATTAAACAACAGTAAAGGTTTTCCCCAGCTATCTTTTAAGTAATATGTCAAAGTACATAAATCCATATCTAGAGTTATAATTACATATGAAAGAAATAAACCCGAGTCTATTATGAGCTGCGTGAAATTTAATGCATTAGTTGATGGTTCACATCAATTCCATTAGGTGACACAGCCAGTCAAAGAGACTGTTTAAAATTTAGGGTTTTTTTTATGCCCGAACAGGCAATAAAATAATTTAATACCGTGCACATTACTGTCGACGGAAATATTTCCAGCACTCAAACTCCGTCATGCCTCTGGTAAATGTCGACACGCACAATAGATCGACGGTGGGCTTAAAAAAAAGAAGAGGTAAAAAAGAACATATAATTCAATACGACGTTCACCGACTCTTCTGCTTTTAGGACCATTCCTGTCAAATTCGGGAATATTCATGGATTATTCGGGACATTCAATTAGTGTTTTGTACTAATGAGAACATCTTGTCACTCAAATTTGATAGCATATATTCGGTATTATGTATAATAAGACACAGAAAATTTGCGAAGGTCTGTGTGACCTTCACAACGACAATAATTACAGATGTGACATGGATTATACCATGAGTTATTGCATCGTGATTGATGATAGACCAAGGACTGAGGAAGTGTCGACTCCAAAGAGCTGATCTCCTCCTCTTGGCGGATTTTCTTAAATGGAGGTTTTGGGAGAAGTAGAAAAGGAGAGTCCTGCGTCGAATCGAACAGAAGTGTTGTTTTTCTCTTTTTTTGAATGTGATTGATCAGACAGGAGATTCAGCCTGCTTATAAAGTGAGCCATTTGTTATTTCTTATATCACGTCGTGTGATAAGTAAGGTCTGCCCCAGACCGGGTGAATTAGTTTCGTAATTAAAAGTTATGTGAGTTAGTATATTAGTTTCGTGAATTAGTTTCAAAAACTCTGACAATCTTCTCCTTGGAGTGAACTGCACTTGGATTTAACCGTGCACTTGAGATCAAAACTAAGTTTTAAATTTGAATTTCTTTGTTTAAAACCCTCAGTTCTGTATTTGGATATATTGTGCTTGTAAATAAAATTAGAGTGTTCTCAGTGATCCTGAAAGTGGTCCACTTTTTAAGTCGTTGTAGGTCTAGTATATGTCGAGACGTTACAGTACACAATAAAATATCATATATATATATATATATATATGTAGCATTGCTATATAAGATTGTTTATAAACTCATGTTTGTGAAAATTGCAAGACCATGAAGGACTTAAGCGAGGGAGCTGAAATTTTCCGGAAATGTAAATCAGCGCATGATATGCAAATGATTAGAATTTTAAATCCGTAGCGCATGCGTATGATGAGCAGCACCCTCTGAACGGCGGATGGATTCGAATAAATAGACGGCTGTAGCGGGGCGTGTATGGTTATCGGTGGTTATCTGCTAGTGCTAAACGTTAGCTCAATCGTTACTTATGCCTCTTCGACGAAGGAGAGCAAGATTTGAACAACTTACAGAATTTGAACGGGGGAGAATCATCGGCCTTCGTAAAGCTGAATTGTCTTCTCGTGCAGTAGCCGCTCGTGTGCGTCTTTGGAAGCAGTGGACGGACGAGTGTCGGACAACTCGGAAATCTGGGAGTGGACTCCAAAATATGACGTCAGCTCGCGATGATAGACACCTGGTCCGCATGGCGCTGACGGACCGTACAGCTTCCTCTAGACAATTGGCAGCACATTGGTCAATAGCTACAGGTGTTTCATTGTGTGCTTCATCAATTCGTAGATGTCTGCTGCAGCGTGGATTGCGCGCAAGGACTCTTTATACAGGATCCCTCTTACGCTAAACCATCGCCGCCTGCGGCTACAATGGGCCGCTCAGCATAGAGACTGGCGTGCTGATTGGCAGCATGTCGTGTTTTCTGACGAATTCCGCTTTAATTTGTGGTACCATGATGACCGCTTTCGTGTCAGACGCTATGCCGGTGAACACCACCTTCCGGAGTGCATTATCGAACGCCATAGTGGACGAACACCCGGAGTTATGGTCTGGGGTGCCATAACATATCATGGCCGATCTCAATTGCTAAGAATTGTGGGCAATCTGAACAGCAACCGGTACATCAGTAAAGTTCTACAGCCCCAAGCTGTTCCCTTTCTTCAAAGCTTGCCAGACGCTGTATTTCAACAGGACAATGCCCGCCCTCATATCGCTATGACTGTTCAATCCTTCTTTGCAACGCGGCAGGTACAGCTTCTTCCTTGTCCTGCTTATTCCCCGGATATGTCGCCGATTGAACATGTGTGGGATTTCGTTGGTCGGCGTCTCGCTCGTGATCCTCGTCCTGTTGCTTCTGCAGACGAACTTTGGGTGCGCATACAAACAATAAGAAATGCTCTTCCTCAGGCAGTCATTCAAAATTTGTTTGACTCCATGCCACGTCGTGTAGCAGCACTTATTGCGGCGCGTGGTGGCTACACAAAATACTGATTCCGATCTCTTGTTATTGTTTGTTTGCTTTGAACATTTAATCATTTATTTGCACCACTACCACTCAACTGTGTATTAAAGTTCATTCAATTATGACGATTCCTTCATGGTGTTGTAATTTTCACAAACAAAAGTTTATATAAACACAATATATATATAAACATTGTTTAATATTTATGAATTTATTAAATTTCCCTTGTGTTAATTATCTATAGTATCAATAATTACAGTTATCTTTTATCATAATATTCAATATAATTCTATATTTAGAAGTTAACCTTTTTTTCAATTTAGATATTATTTTTTTTACGAAATTCCCTTTTTTCAATGGCTTATGGCTAATTAGTCTCTGGATATATAAGTGAGCTGTGGTGTAAAGTAGAAAAAAACATATTTGTCTAAAATTTTATGAAAAGTCATTTAACCTTTCTAAAGATATATTTTACATATTTCCAAATTCTGATGAAATAATGACCTTGTAGTAATGAGTTTTTTATGGGTGGGTCCTCTGTACTACTTCTCCACGCCACTCATTAACGGGTGATAAGGGGATAACAGTACTTTCCGGTAGGACTTGTAAGGGTAACAGCTCCGGATTTGCTTGTCTTATGGGATAAAACTTATAATCTTATACCTATATATTAATGTCGATCAAAGTACTTCGAGTACTCGAACTCGGATATCTCTCCGGTAAATGTCGACACGCACAAGAGATAAGCGATGGATACAGAAATGAAAGGGTAAAAGAAGTATATATAGTTTAATGGGAAGTTCGTCGACTGTTGTACTGTCTCGATCATTTCTATCAAATACAGAAATATTCAAAGATATTTTATGTTATTAGCAATTTCGGAAATGAAAAAGCTAATGTTGCATGAATTTTGGAGAGGAATGCATTTTTTAAATACATGAACTGGAAATTACAAGTTGGAACCCATTAAAGAAAAATAAAATTAATTTTCTTTATGTTATGAAACTTATTTCAAATTTTGATGAACTGTTTCAGATGCGCATTTGCAGTCAACTACATTTTGTTGATTTAATTTTAGACCCTTTTGCTCAATCATTTTAAGTTCAGTAATAAACTTTCTTGACTCGTAACACAGTAGTAATAGTCATACCTAGAGTGGACGAAGGCTAAAAGTCATTCCCAAGAGGGCCTCCATTAAATCCGATGCTTTCAAAAACAAGAAGATTGAATGACAATTGTAACAACGTGACCAGAATACCTCGCATCGATTTCTGGATTCCTGATTAGTTTCTTCAAATTTTCTGAACCACCAGTACTCCTCATCTGATCTTCTGTCAATGGGCTGTACGTGGTAATATGCAAAAGTGCAACACGAAGCTCACTGACGTTCAACACACACACACATAAATATATATATATTTATTTTATTATATTATTATTTATATATATATATATATGTGTGTGTATATATGTGTATATATGTATGTGTGTGTGTGTGTGTTTTTTTTTTTATTTTCTGTTTCCAGACTTTTAATAATGTATCATTAAATCAGTCAGAAGCCATAAATTGTAAGGAATTTATAGGGAAAATTAATTGTTGAAATTCTATGAAGATTTTATTTTTCATTTTCTTTATAAAAAAAAAAAAAAAAATTAAAAAAAAAAAAATTTTAAAACAAAAATTATACAAAGCAAATTCGTGAGAAGATAATTTATAATTAATATTAATTTATTATTAATGAGTTTTTAGTAAAATGAAACAACAATTTAATTTGTATAGATTTCTGAATATATTAACTATAATTTACTGAAATAATTTCAAAAAGAAATTGGAAATATTTTATAAAGAAGGACTTGATTTAATGTCTGCAATAAATATAAAATTCATCAACTTTTAAGAATAAAAAAAAAACATAATCTCCCAGACACTAAAAAGGAAAAGCAATATATGTATTATTAGTTATATAGCAATTTTAAAATGCCAATTTTTTAGTTGTTTGATTCCTTGAAAATTAAAAATTTTTCTAAACTTGATCAATGGTTATAATTAATTACTTTAAATATTCTCAAATTCAAATTGAAAATTATGCAGAAAAACATTTTAATTCCTAGGAGCACACACACACACACAAAAACCCAATGACAAAAGGATATGTAAAATAAGTTTATAAATAAGTTCGTCTCCTTATTATAAAAAAAGGAATGAAAAATACAGATAAAAACAAAATTGAGAAAAATTGAAAATTATTTTAATTCTTGAAAGTACACACACAAAAAAGAAACCCCAATGACAAACTGATGTGCAAAATAAGTTTATAAATAAGTTATCTCTATATCATAAAAAAAGGAATAAAAAATAAAGATAACTACAAATTTGAGGAATTTGTTAATTATTGGAATGCTAAAAAACATGTTTCATATATACATACTTTTATTTTCAAAATCTATGTAAAACAGATTTTTTAAGATTGTTTTTGTGTGTTAAGGTTGAGTGTGATTAAGATCCGTGTTTCTTTAAATATGTTGTCGTTTTTTCTTTATAAAAAGTAAGAATTTCTTGAAAGCAATTTTGTTTAAAATGTATTTTTTTAATAGTAAAATTGTGATTTAATTTAATACATTGAAACAATTTATTGGTACGCCAGTAAATAATATAAGTTTAAAGTGTGTTTCATTATTTAATTTTTTTTTTTTAAAATGAAGAACAATATTTTATTTTTATAAATATTTATAAATATTACGATTTAAAATTCAATCAACTATTTTCCATATTACATGCATTTGTCACGCATATCATTATAATTATTAACAAATATTATTATTTTTTTTAATATTTATTAATTATTCTTTATCTAAACAATCAACTTTTTTAATAATCAATAAACAATCAATTTGTTGCATCCTTATAAAAAAAACTAAAAAACTACAATAACCTGCTAAAAAGAAATGTAAACCAGATCAAATGAAATCAATCTCCAATCAAATTAAACATAATTGAAAAATTAATCAATTTCATTTTTAACTGTGTAAAATTTATTTATAATTTTAAAATTTAATTAATTTAAATTTTTTCTGTAAGAAAATACAACTGTGCAAAAAAATAAAAAAAATTGATACAATTCAATCTCAACAATTTACTAATTTCAAATACAAACCTCCATTGCAAATATATACACTAAATAATGTTATTATATATCTGAATTTTTGAAAAATTAAATACATAAAGAAATAATAGGTGAAAAAACGAATAATTTTTTGAGAAGCCATATATGAGTTAAAAGTCATTTTTATTTTGATACTCCTGAAAACTTTTTTTTTGTTCTAATGCAGCTGGCAAACACTTGGACAATTGTCTTTGATAGCTTAAGGCAAGCGCTGCACCGATATTACCCATTTAACACTATCCAGGAGGGGAACGTGTAGCTCGAAAATAGGTTACGGATGCGAATCACACTACCCCCACAACGCTCTACGGTCCTGTTAGACTGGGACCTACGGTTTTAAAGCGGATTCCGAACCACAACAAACATTCATGGTACTGCCGGGACTCTAACCCGAAACCTGTGGTACCGAGAGCCAGAGCACTAGCCACTCGGCCATTCAGGCCCCATACTCTTGAAAACTGGCTCCTAAAATTTTATTAGAATTTTGCAAGAAATTCAGTTTAATGTTAACATTAAAAAATTTGGAGAAACATACTAAAAAAATGAATAAGCTATGTTTAAAATACTAACAAGTATTTTAATTTGTATTAATTTAATTATTATTATTTGATAAAGAGTATTTATGTGAGAAAAAAATTAATAAATTCGTAATACATCATCTTAGTAGTATTTTAATGTAACCTTAATAACCATTTACATTCCTTTAATATAATTTGACAATCATGTTTACTAAGAAAAACATTTTATATATCTTTTCACATCTTAATTTAAAAGATAAATTCAAAATAAAAGACTTTTTGCCCATGAGATTTCATTAATTCATGCTGCTTTTTTTCAACTGTTTGTTTTAATCTTATCTCTTGGGCAAAAAGTATTTTACAACGAATCCTCTACTGATCACAGACATTAATTAAGATTTTCTTTGAGTCTTTAATTTATGTTTCTTTTATGTATGCCTTATCTCCCTAAAAGAAATGTTTGGTATGCATATTAATTCATTCCACGATTTCTGCATATGTATTTCTGAATAGTTAAGACATAATGTACTCAAATGTACACAGTAATTAAAAAAAATTCCCTCGTCAAAAAAAATTGCTTATCTACGAAAGATTTTAAAGCAAATATGAAAACCGATTTATATTTAAATTTTATAATATTTCCATAAATAAATCTACTCCTATTTTTATTACATTTTATTTCTAATTGAAATTGGTTGGATGTATACAAAAACTACAGTAATGCATTTTGTATATTTCATGTAGTTAAATTAGTTTAATATTAGATCTAAATAATAAAATTTCATATTTATTTTATCTTTTATAACCAAATGTCCATAATTATTGCTTAATATTGCATTTTTGGATCGCCAAGGACAATTGGAACCCATTTGTATCACAAGAAATGTCTACATAGTTAATACCTTATGATTTTGATTGATTCATGTAATTCTGCTTATTCTAAATAGCATGACAGTTTTTAATGGAGAAAAAGAAAAGAAAGATCGTGTGGCAGTTTTAATAATCAAGAAAAAATTTGACTGATTTTTTTCTCTTGTTGAATTTCTTTTAGGAAATTTTGAAAAAAAATATAGTAGTATATTATTTTTTGTATTTTTCTGGATGGTCTGATATTGAAAATATAGCATCATGTTAGTTCCATTATGTTTTGGTGCAAGAATGCTTATAAGTAACAAGTAATATAAAAATATTTTTTAATCAATTCCTATTTTTTTTTCACTATATTGCAGAAAAGTCCTTTACAAAAAAAGTTGACATTTTCCTCTTACATCTGGCGCCATCTATTATTAGATACATGCAACTTAAAACTAAAAACAATCTAGAATTAATTAATTATATTTAATTAATGAATTAATATTTGAAAAAACTGTATTAACATAACTGCATCAAATGCCATCCACCGCAAGTTCAAAAAAATGTATTTGAACTTGAGTGGATGAATAAAAAGAACGACTATCATTTGAAAAGATATATATAGGGAGAGTGTGAACTAATAGTAGGAATTGAAAAATATAACTGTTGTAATAGCATTTAACATTAAGACTGACGCGGCATAGGTGCAAGCAACAAATTACTCGACATTTTGAAAATATTCTTTTTGATAGAGAAATAGCAAAATACTCTGATTTCTGGGAAATTGATATACTCTTGTGTACAAATGAAATATATTTCTAATTAAAAGAATTCTAATTAAAATTACTCAATATAAGTTACATTTAAATAATACGTGTTGTGTTTAAACAGAAATACTTTGCTTTGAATCAGCCTTGTAGAATATTAATCAAGAAAATTTTTTTTTAATAATTCTAGTCATTTAACTAAATATTTCTTCATAAAAATAAAAAATAAAAAATAAAAATTCCATGACTTTGTCTTTTATTATGGGAGGTTTATGTCTTATATTACGTGAGGGGTAGAAATAACCCGATCTTTAAAATGATCAACATATTTTTTCCTTCAAATATGTGCTGCTTGATTGCATGTAATTCATAAATGAGATAAAAATTTTATAGTACATTTACCCTAATTGAGACTGGATCATAGTGAACTTGTTAGTCTATACTAACAAAATTAAAATATTAGACATTATTTATTGAAAACTTTTAGAGATAACTAGTTTCATATCATATCAGAGCTGTAAAAAATCCTAGAAAAAAAATAGACCGCATATACATTTTACTCTGCTAAATAGTTGGTACAATGGAAAACATATCACCTTGCAATGCATATATGTCACGATACTGCTAGTTTTCCCATTCTGCATAGATGTTCATGTTAAATTTAAGAGAAAAAAACATTTTTGTCATTGAAATAAAGTTTTGTTTAATTTATATTTGTAAAATATGTATAAGTTATTTTATGTTATCGTATTAATATATATAACCAATCAAATTACAAATTGCCCTATATGATAATTAATAATAATTATGATGATTAACATTATAATGAATTTATTATGATGATGATGATTTATGATGATAATTATAAAATGAATGATATTTACATGAATTATTATGATGATTAGTTATGATTATTAATATTTTTATAATAAGTTTTAAAAATATTTTTTTAACAAATATTCTTTAAAATATTAAAAAAAAATATGCTTACGAAAAACAAAATTAGGTGAGTTATTTTATGGAACTATTGTATCATCAAATTAATTAAAACAAAGTAATTATATTAGAAGTTTGCATTAAATAGTAATAAAAATAAAGCGTAGAGATAAGAAAATTTAAGTAATAAATTATGGAAACTTTAGATAAATTGTTGGAAAATAAAATAAAATTTAAATAATAAATAAAAAAAAATAAATAAATAAAATAAAATAGATAAATTGTTGGAAAATAAAATAAATTTTATTATATTCTGAAATGTAAAAATTCAAATTTCTAGTAATTCATCAAACTTGTTTAGAGGCATAGAATTGGAGCAGGTTTATTTTAGAAATAAATTTGTTTGTTTGTCAGAAACTGATATTGTTGTTAAAAAGTTTGAGGTTTTCCAGTTCGTCCACATTTCATTTCAATACCTCAAAAAAATGAAGTTATAATATATTGTATCTCATGCTATAAAAATGTTTACCAAGAAAATGTTTCAGTAAATGCGGATAATAAAAGATAAGACATTTTCGTAATTTATCTACTCTAGTTAAGTTTCAATTAAATAGTTTAAACTTCATTCATTCGGTCGTATTTTAATTAAATGGTTCATAAAAATGAAACAAATTATAATATGTGGTATATCATGTCACAAAAATGCCTACTAAAAATGTTTCAGTGAACACTGAACAAAAAGATAACTATTATAAATATATTATGAATTTTTTTTAAGTTTCAATTAAATGTATAGTATAAACTTCAATGTTGAAAATATTGAAAAATTGCAATAAAGTAATTTTTTTAGCATATGTGAACATGATGTTGTCCTGGTTAGGACATGGAAGAAAATAAACTTCCATTTAAAATTTTGGCTGAAAATGGTACTTTGGGCCGTTTAACTCATGAAATATTTCATCAATCACGTTAGTCTTATGGAATTTTCTGGAGAATTTGGCTTTTGTTTGAAGTGTTTTGTAGTAGGATTTTGAATCACTTTTCATGTCTTGGATTGGAATTTTAAACACTTGTATTTCCAACGGCTATAAATACTTGTAGTGCGTTGATCAATTCCTTCTTCTTGAAGTTTCATATTTATCACTTTTGGCATTTTCACGTGCTTATGGAGCTGTATAGTGCTTCTAATTGTATTTGGAATACTTAATTCTTCATTTATGCCTAGAATTTTTAAACTTTTATATATATTCTCTTGGGTATTGTATGTGATAACATTTCTTGTAGAATTTGGAATGCTTCATTCTTAATTTACGACGACATTTATCTTACTTTTGTATATTCTTTTAGAGATTCTTAAAATATTCATTCTTCATGAAGTTTTTGATCTATTACATTGCTAGATTCATGTGGCTATTGAATTTGGCCATTCTAGTAGTATTCCAATCAATTGATTCATATATCTCGTGCATTATTAAACATTGGCATATTCCTGAGTTTATTCATCCGTTCTCGAATGTTCACAAATGGTAAATTGAAATTTGCCGAGAAGATGTCAGTTTTTATTATAACTATTTTTAAGATAATAAAATATTTTATTTCAGAATTGCTTACTGCAAAGCAATTACAAGAAATAAAAATTGAAAAAAAAATTAATGATTTTATAAAAAATGATGCTTTATTTAAATATATTTAAAGTTAAAATAATAGCGATTTAAAATCTATATTTTAGTTAAAAACGAAATAAAAACATCATCATTTTAATTTAAATTAGGAGCAAAAATTAAATATATAGTATCACATTTTTGTTTTCGAAACTTTTTATATTAAGAAAAAAAAAGAGAAAATGAGAAATTCTTAGATCAATTCTACAAAATCTAAATGGAAAAATGTCACTGTAAAAGAAAAAGAAACACGGCTGGATTTTCAAGCATTTCAGTTGAAATTCATTTCCTTTCTATCAGAAGGTTTTATAAAACCCAATCATCGGTGGTAGAAGATTTGGCTTCAAATGCGATTGAAGTCGAATCTGTTTCAAACATGTCTGGAGATATTACATTGATGATTTAGAAGAAAGTTACTTTTTCGGAACATTTCTTTTTCAAAATCTTTTCAAAAGAACAATTTTATATTTATTGAGTAGTTTTCATAAATTTATTTTCTGTTGAATAATATTTCTTTTTTATATAAAATGCTATTTTTATTGTTGATAAATGTATAGCTTTATGGTGAGATGAAAGTCCCTAACCATAAATAGACTTAAAGTATAAGTAATTTTAAATGAAAAATTGACTATCGGCAAATGTATATTTAAAACATTAGAATGCATTGCTTTTCAAGAGAAAGAGACCATCAATATAGAATCCTTTATAGAAAGCAAATCAATAATAATGAGGATGGTGGGAATGAAGGGTTATTTTAGAATATATGTTATATATACCCATATGTTTTGGAATATGTTATATATACCCATATGTTTATAGAATATATTTTATATATACCCATTGTTAATTCTTCACATCTGATGTCTCAATTTTAAGGTTCCAAGGTTAAAGTTAAAGTTCCAAGTTACTAGTTAGAAATAACAGCATAGCCCTTACATATTTTGAAGCAATTAAATAAGTGGTGTAAGAATTTTGATGAAATGAAGAGTTAAATTTCGAAAAGGTTTGAAAAATTGTTGTATAAATTAGAGTAAGGATAAATGCATTCTAACAAAAAGCTATAACCTTGAACTTAAAGTTAACAGATCTATCTTTCAAGGTGCGGATTGATCCTTACTTTAGACTTTGAACTTTGCGCGTTTTTTCGCCCGTTAGATTTTGGAACCGATAATGGGAGAGTGAGAAAGAGAAAAGGGAGTGTGTAAAGTCGAGTGAAGAGTTTCAGGCAATACGGAGGGTACAAAGACCCTTAGAAACTGGTTTTTAAGATGATTTTGTAAATACTTCGTATTTAATTTTGTTTCATGTGTTATATATTGCAGTCCTGCTGTACTGTCTTGGCAAACTTTAATAAATATGACAGCTAAACGTATCTTATTAAAGAAATAATTCAGTTCTACCCTGAAACAACACTGAATCAAAACCCCACGCAAATTAGGCCCTAGCTTTTACTATTAGAAAAATAATGTTGAAAAGTAAATTACCTCAGCAAAGATACTTAATAGGGTTGGTAATAAAAATTTCTGTTTAAATATATATATTTAAATAAATGTTATTAACAACATTCATCATATTACTTACTCTCTTTTTGATCGTAAAATTTGATACTTCTGTCACCAATGCTGAATATCTATTGAGTGTATGAAAATCATAAATAATCACTAAATATTATTTTTTATAAATTAAACCTGTAATCTCTTAAATAAAGAAATTATTGAAATACGATGAAAGCAGTATTATATATATTTTGTAACTTACAAAAGCTATCACAAATATATTGGTTGACTTTTTAAAATAAAGGAATCCCAATGTATAGTACTTTTTCAAATATAATGAAAATACAATGTTTTATATAACTCTAAAAATTAAAAGTAATTTAAACGAAATTGGGTTTATTCTACATTTGATTAAGAATAAATAAAACAGGATTTAAAAATATAATTAAATCAAAAGAAAGAAAAATTGGTTTCCAAAAATTAAGAAAAATAAAGTAAAATTGCTATTACACGGTCAACAATTAATAGTTTAAACATAAAATATTCAATATATGCAAAAAGTAATGCTAACTCAGAATGTGAGGGCAAATTAGGGTTACTGCTAAGTCATTGGTCACAAGGCCGAAATGGCTTTAAAGATTTTCTGCAAATAGAAAAGGCGAAGGAAAAATTGAGATAATTGAGTTTAAGATATGAGTTATTTACGATGGAAAGCCAGTAGATGAATGCAAGCTGGTCAGAAATCAATCCTACGCAGCTAGATAATTGAATGTGAATCATTCTGTAATTCATAATTTGTAGAAGTACGAGTTTATTATTCTAAGAACAAATAGAAATAGTTACAATTGCCAATTGATTTGTGCGAGTTAAAATTGGTCTACTACTTGCAGGTGGATCAATATCGCTGTATAACCCGTTTTAGATGTTTCATGTAGTAGCCACTGAAATGTCAATAACATTTCGAATTTAAAATTAAAATTGTATAAAAATAAAAATTTCAAACTAATGCGTTAAACGTAATTATTTCTATAGTTTAAATGCGAACATACACTGAAGTGACAAAAGTCATGGGATACCTCTTAATATAGTGTCGGTCCTCCTTTCGCCCGGCGAAGTGCAGCAACTCGACGTGGCATGGACTCAACAAGTCGTTGGAAGTCTTCTGCAGGAATATTGAGCCATGCTGTCTCGATAGACGTCCATAATTGTGAAAGCGTTGATGGTACAGGATTTTGGGCACGAACAGACCTCTCGATGATGTCCCATAAATGCTCGATGGGATTCATGTCGGGCGATCTAGCTGGCCAGATCATTCGTTGGAATTGTCCAAAATGTTCTTCAAACCAATCGCGAACAGTTGTAGCCCGGTGACATGGTGCATTGTCATCCATAAAAATCCCATCGTTGTTTGGGTACATGAAGTCCATGAATGGCTGAAAGTGATCTCCAAGTAGCTGAACATAAGCATTTCCAGTCAATTTTCGGTCCAGTCGCACCAGAGGACCAAGTCCATGCCATGAAAAAACAGCCCACACCATTTCGGAGCCACCACCAGCTTGAATAGTGCCTTGCTGACAGTTTGGGTCCATGGCTTCGTAGGGTCTGCGCCACACTCGAACCCTACCATGAGCTCTTACCAACTGAAATCGTGACTCATCGGACCAGGCCACGGTTTTCCATTCATCTAGGGACCAACCGATGTTCACGTGCCCACGAGAGTCGCTGCAAGCGATGTCGTTCTGTCAGTAAAGGCACACGAGTCGGTCTTCTGCTGGAATAGCCCAAGAAAGCCAAATTTCTCCGCACAGTTCTAACAGACAAGTCCCTTGTACGTCCCACATTGGTTTCTGTGGTTATTTGACGCAGTGTTGCTTGTCTGTTAGAATTTACGACTCTTTGCAGACGTCGCCGGTCTCGGTCGTTAAGTGCAGGCGGTCGATCACTGCGCTGTCCATGGTGCGATGTTATGCCTGAAATTTCATACTCTCAACACTCTTGACACAATGGATCTGGGAATGTTGAATTCCCTAACGATTTCCGAAATGGCATGACCCATGCGTCTAGCTCCAACTAACATTCCGCGTTCAAAGTCTGTTAATTCCCGTCGTGCGGTCATCATCACGTCAAAACCTCTTCACATGAATAACTAGAACAGAAATGAAAGCTCTGCGAAAGCACTGCGCATTTGTGCCTTTTCTACGCGTTGCTACTGCCATCTGAAAATTTGCATATTGCTATCCCATGACTTTTGTCACTTCAGTGTATATATAATGCTAATTTAAACATATAAATTGTTTTTTCTGCTGGAATATTGATTCAATTGAAATATACTTAGTTAATTAATGTAAAGATGATGAACACAATAAAATATGTATTTCAATTAAATTCCTTTTAATTTAAGACATGATTAATTAGCTTTAAAGAATTTTCAATATAATTTTATGCTCTATTTTTCGTCGTTGTGAGTTAGAGATTTCTATAATAATATGAATTTGGCAAAGTGAAATATATATACATATTTATAAATGTGTAAATTTAATTTATAAATGTCGTTAAAATAGTTGAAATATGAATAATAAGAAAATGAAAAAACAGCATTATGCAAAAATAAAATGTTTTTAAATGTAATAAAAACAGTATTAATTTAAAGTTATTCTTTTGCTCTGATAAACTGTGCTATATGAAAAATTATTCTCTGAAGGAATAATAATCATATTTCAATAGCAATTTCATTATTATAATTGCATTGAAATAAAATATCTTAGTATTAGTATACAACAGTAATTAAATTTTAAATTTATTTTTTAATATCTATAATAAATAACTCATTGTTTCTCAAAATAGCTTCTTTTTTTTATATAAACGAAATGTAAATGAATTTCAATATTTTAAAAAAAAATCAAGGCTATTTTAATTACAATATAACAAATAAGTTTTGCAAATTTATAAATTTAATTCACCGAAATTAATACAAAAATACGTAATTTTTTTTATTTAATAAATTACAAATTTATAAAAAAAAAACTCTTACAATAAAATTCTTCTAATAATAATGTATTTAAATAAACATATTTATGCTATTTTAATAACTAAAGTATTTTAGATAAATAATTATAGAAAAAAATGAATATTTTTAGATCATTCAAATAATATTTTTTTATTAATATTTTATTATATTGTAATGAATCTTTCTTAGTTAACAAATGCAAAGTCAACATTAAATTATATTTTTAAGTTTTGATTTATTACAATAATTTATTCATTACAAAATTCAGGTTCAAAATGTTTCTTTTTTTTAATAATTTTTATAATCTTATTTCTTAATTTTTAATAGATAGTTTATATCAAAAATAAAGAATGTCGAAAATCATTCAACATGAGTAAAAAATATCTACTAAATTCCTTATTATGCTTTTCTATTTGATTACCATAAAAGTATTAGAATTTTCACTAAATAATATATTACGTTAGATAATGACATCTCTTAAGAATACTTAAAAGAAAATGGAGCCTTGAATGAAAATACTGCAATATTACCATAATCCTCACTGGGAATATACGTGATCCTCGAAAATAAAAGGATTAAATATATATGTCGTTATTTAAAATTTCTTTTTAAGAATTGCATTATCTAACAATAATATATATATATTTTTTTATTCTAGATGAGATTTTTCACCAAATACACCATGCTGATTTTAATATTTCCGCACCACTTGAAATACTGGATTTGACTTACGACGTATCTAATGAACCGAACCAATCCTCCATGGACAATGGAACAGCTAACTGCAACAATGAGTACTGTGTTTCTGATGAGGATTACTTAGCTATGATTCACGAGTACATCATTCCCACGCCGTTAGAATGGATGCTCATCAGTTTACATGTTGTTGTCTTCGTGGTTGGACTTGTTGGAAATGCTTTAGTATGCGTCTCTGTGTACAGAAACCATACCATGCGTACTGTGACCAATTACTTCATCGTGAATCTTGCTCTGGCCGATTTCTTGGTTATTTTGGTCTGCCTTCCTCCGACAGTTCTTTGTGATGTGACGGAAACTTGGTTCTTTGGAAGAATAACATGCAAACTGGTACTTTATTTGCAGGTAAGTGCTTCAATTTAAAAAGAATAATTAAGAATTTAGACAAAACAATACTATGTGTTTGTAAAGGCAAATATAGTTAATTAAATTTATAAATATGCAAAAAACTGGATAAATTAATATATGTATACACAGATGGTTATCAAAACAATGGAAACATCCTAGAGTTATAAGTAATCTTTTACTAATAAGGCGTAGGACAGTGTTCGGCACATAGCGAACACTGGATAAATCAGATCCTGATTGAGCTCTGATGTCACTCTGGCTGCAATTGTTTTCTTTTTAGACATTACAATCAACTGCAATACCCGGCGGTCTCTTTCACTCAGCTTCTCCTTACAACAACTATTTTGCTTTGCTGATCATGTCTTGCCGTGCTGTGTGTACGCTGTCATGACTTCAGACACCATACCTCTAGAAACGCTTAAAGGCTGGGAGTGTTTGGTCACAATTGCTCCAGCTAGTTGGGATCCTACAATTTGTTCTCTTTGAAAGTATGTCGGGTCTGACATTTTACGCTTTTAACAAAAAACCAAGACATATACGACTTTACTAAGGCTTCCTCATACTACCATGATGTATACTTATTATTAAAAAAGCTGATAGTTAAGATTACATTTTATACTTACGAAGCGCATCCTTAATTGTCACTTTTATTCACAGATGTTTTCATTATTTTGATAATCACATATATGTAAAATATGTATTTAAAAATGGAAGAATCACTTAGAATAATCTTCTAAGAAATCTCTGCATTTGTTTTTCATTACATTTAAAACTATTATAAATCTGACAATTTAGCACAAATAATCAGAAATGAAAAGGGCCTACATCATGTTCATACTCACTATAATGTTACTGTTTGTAGTAACATATTTTCTACATTTTAAATATTTCCTCTAATAAGCTTTCTTTATCACTTGTGTAAGCCACTTCTTCAACTTTTGTAGTATACGATAAAATTAATTGATACTTAGATAAAAGTTTGTTATCTCAGCAGTATTATCGATCAATCTCAGACAGAACAGAAATTAAATTTATTAACTGAATTTGATTGACTAAAAGAAAAGTAGTAACACTTAAGTGATAATTGGTATTATAAAATAAGACTTATAAGATATAAATACATTTATTTTGTTTATAAAAATAAATATTATAATTTATTTAAAATGTAATAAATTATAAGAAAAGCATAGAAATAAATATATATATGCATTGTATGAGTGAATACGAAATTTATTTTTAAAATAAAAATTAGTTTATGAATTATAGAAATTTAAGAACAAATCTTTTAACTTTACATGACAGTTGATTAGTTTTTTAATTAAGATTAATTAAAATTTAATAATGTGTTGAAAATTTATTTAACTAATACATATTTGATAAATAATTAAAAAAGCATATTTAATATTGATTCGTTCCTTAAATACTGTATTTAATAAAAAAATATATAACTTATGTGCTTTATAGTTTGTAGAAAAGTAAAAAATAAATTACATTTAATCAGAATGCATGATGTTCAAACTTTTCTATCAAACTGAATCGACAATAATTAAGTAACCTGATTAAATTCATCAAAGTGATATCCATCAAAAAAAATGTATCTAATAAGTTCAAGATTAACAAAACAAATTGTTTTACTTACGCAATAGTTTTATTACAGCAAAGCCTTTCACCAATACCTAACGATTTCTTTTACATCGCACTGGTGCAGTAAACGTCTTGCAGAATTATTTTTAGGTTGAAATAAAATTAGAAGCGAAAGCATCTCATCAATTTTTACGACCCACTATTTCCAACATTTGCTCTTAGAACGATCGAGTAAGGTCCAATTTTTGCCATGGCCAGGTTAAAAAGAAAAAGAAAAAGTAAATAGTACTAAATCTGCTAACAGTTAATACTAACTCTGCCGATTTATTTTGTTGTCAGTAAAAGTTCCAAGGAAATTGGAAATAAGTATAAAAAGAAATTTAAAAAATAGATAAATTTAATAAACTCCCAAAAGTTACTTTTCACTTCTTCTGTTTATTTCCGAAAGCGCCATTTTATTTTCGTTCCAAAGTTTATCAGCTGTATATTTCAGTTCTATATCCATGAAAACATGGAATAACTCTAGTTCTTTTGCCACTGTAACATAGTGGAATTATTTATCGATTCAGAGTGCATGCAATTACGATTCTCTTCGCCTTTGTTTTATTAGTGATCCTAACATATACCGATTCTTAAAGGAAATTTAAAGAAAACTGAAGAGCCTCTTTTTTTTCACAATGTGAAATGGTTTGTTGTAAGGAAAAAAGTTGCAAAGCATTTCGCGGAATTTTAAAATGTTTCAGAATTTCGATTTCCACGAAAAGATGCAATTCTGCTTCGTAGAGCATCACTTGTAATATTTGTTTTATAACTTTTGCTTAGAAAAATAAATATTATTGTTTTTATTCTTAAAATATATTTAATATAGTGTATGCGAAATTGAATATAATACATACAATCAGTGACTGCGAAATTTATTTTTAAAAATAAATAAAAATATTTTATAAACCATCGAATTTTTAATTGACAAATTGTTTAATTAAATATTTTGAACACGATGCCTTTTGTTTAAATGTAATTGACTTACATTATTAATTTACTTACATTGTTACACATTGTTATTTATTAATTAAACTTTATTTAAAAACTAGTCAATTTTCAAGAGAATGTTAAATTTAATTAATGTGTTAAATATTTATTTAACTAATACATATTCGATATATAACTAAACATATTTAATATTGATCTGTTACTTTAATACTGTATTTAATAAGAAATTATATGATAACTTATGAGCTTTGCAGTTTGCTGAAAATTAAGAATAGATTACATTTTATCAGAATGCATCTTTCATAATTTTTTTTATCAAATTGAATCGACAATAATTATATAACCTGATAAATTCGCCAAAATGATATACATCACAAAAAGATACATTCAATCAGTTAGGGATTAACAAAACAAATTGTTTTACTAGCACAACTGTTTTTTTATTACTGGAAAGCCTTTCACCACTACCTAACGACTTCTCTTACAACGCATTGGCGTAGTAAAAGTCTTGCAGAATTATTTTTAGGATGAAATAAAATTAGAAGCGAAAGCATCTCATCAATTTTTACGACCCACTATTCTTGCTCTTAGAACCATCGAGTAAGGTCCAATTTTTGCCATGGCCAGGTTAAAAAAGAAAGCGAAAATAAATTGTAACTCTGTCGATTTATTTTCGTTGTCAGTAAAAGTTCCGAGGAAATTGGAAATAAGTATAAAAAAAATTATAAAAAAAATAAACTCCGAAAAGTTACTTTTCACTGCTTCTGTTTATTTCCTTCTGCGCCATTTTATTTTCTTTCGGAACTTTATCCGCAGTATATTTCAGTTCTATATGCATGAAAACATAGAATAACTCTGGTTCTCTGTAACATAGTGGAATTATTTATCGATTCAGATCGCATGCAACTACGATTTCACTTCCCTTTGTTTTATTAGTGGTCCTAACATATAGCGATTCTTCAAGGAATTTTAAAGAAAACTGCTAGAGCCTTTTTTTTTTGCCATGTGAAATTGTTTACTGTAAGGAAAAAAGTTACAAAGCCTTACACAGAATTTTAAAATGTTTCAGAATTTCAATGTCCACGAAAAGAGGCAGTTGTGTTTCGTAGAGTATCATTTGTAATACTTTTTTATAGCTCATACAAACTTGACGTTTTCTGTTACAAAAATACTTTTTAACTTTCTCTGTCATCAGGGAGTGAGGTTTTGACAGAGAAATTGGTATGATTCCAATTTTCCAAATAATAATAAATATTCATTAGATATTGATTACAATAACGGTGGAATTTCTACATTGTAGTTTCCTAAAATAAGACTTCAGATTTTTATAAGTAGATAAATTATGTGAAGAGAATGATAGGAAAAAAATATTTGAATAGTATATTAGATATTTGCTTTTTATTTTTACACGTTATTATATAAGATATAATAAAGTTCAAGTGTTAGAAAATGCAGGGAAACATTGTTATATTAATATTTTATCAAAAACAATTAAACATATTTGATATTGATACATTACTTAAATACTGTAATTATTATAAAAGCGTATAACTTAAGTGATGTACAGTTTGCAGAAAAGTAAAAAATAAATTTCATTTAATCAGAATACATGATGTGTCAAAATATTTTATTAAATTGAAACGGCAATTATTATATAACCTGATAAATTCATCGAAATGACATATATCACAAAAAGATACATTCAATCAGTTAGGGATTAAAAAACAAACTGTTTTACTTACACAACTGTTTTATTACAAGAAAATTTTTCACCAATACCTAACGATTTCTCTTACATCGCACTGGTGTAGTAAAAGCCTTGTAGAATTATTTTTAGGGTGAAATAAAATTAGAAGCAAAAGCACTTCATCAATTTTTACGACCCACTATTTCCAACATTTTTTGCTCTTAGAACGATCGAGTTAAGTCCAATTTTTGCCACGGCCGGGTTAAAAAAAGAAAACTAAAAAGAGTAAGAGAGAGAGAATTCTAACTCTGCCGATTTATTTTCGTTGTCAGTAAAAGTTCCGAGGAAATTGCAAATAAGTATAAAAAGAAGCTGTATTTTCGTTATCAGGTGTATATTTCAGTTCTATATGCATGAAGACATGGAATAACTCTGGTTCTTCTATCTCTGTAACATAGTGGAATTATTTAACGATTCAGAGCGCATGCAACTACGATTTCACTTCCCTTTTGTTTTACTAGTGATCCTAACACATACCAATTCTTCAAGGAAATTTAAAGAAAACTGCAACCGCCTCTTTTTTTTGCTGTGTAAATGGTTTGCTGTAAAGAAAAAATTACAAAGCATTTCGCGGAATTGTAAAATGTTTCAGAATTTCAATTTCCACGAAAAGATGCAGTTCACTTCACTTACAGTTGAGCATCACTTGTCATATTTGTTTTATAACTAATACAAACGTGAGGTTTTTTTTTTAGAAAAATACCTTTTTTGCTTTCGTTGTCATGAGGGAGTTAATCTTCGATGGAACATTCGATGTGATTCCAGTTTATTGAATAATAATAATTATTATTCATTGGATATCCATTACAATAACTGTGGATTTTATGTATTGTAGTTTTCTAGAAAGTAGTAACAGATAAGTAAATAAATTATTTCCAGAGAGTGATGAAAGAAAAATTATATGAATAAATGAGAAAAATATTTTTTTACACGTTACTATATTATTAATATATATGTTATGTGATTTGTTTTTATATGTTATCTCAGCAGTCTTATCAATCAACTTCAAAATATTAACTGAGATTGATTGACAAAAAAGAAAAAGTATTCATTATTTAATAATTTGTATTATAAAATAACACTTTTAAGATATAAAAATATATTGTTTGCTTAGAAAAATAAATATTGTTGCTTTTATTTGTAAAATATAGTTAAGACATTTTATGAGTGAATGCAAATTTTTTTTTTTTTTTTTAATAAAAAAAAATATTTTATAAACCATTGCCATCTATTATTTTTTTAACTGTCAATTAACAATTGATTATTTTTAAATGAAGTTTAATTAATATTTATTAATCTGTTGAATATTTATTTAAATAATACATATTTGATCTGAAATAAAAAAAAACATAAAAAGAAAAACATTATTATTTAAGTTATATTTTGTATTATAAAATAAAAATTTTAAGATAAAAATATATTTATTTAAAATAAATAAATATGATTGCTGTTATTTCTAAAATCTATTAAAAATATAATATAAGCGAATGCGAAATTAATTTTTTTTAAAATTATTTCAAACCACCATATTTATAATGAACAACTCTTTTTATTAAATATTTTGAACACGAGATATTTTGATTAAACGTAATTTATTTTTTACATTTCTGTAAACATGACATAAATTTCCATGTATATTACACATTGTTTAATAACGTGTTAAATATTTACTTAACAAATACATATTCGATATGTAATTTAAAAAACATAGTTAAAATTGATCCATTACCTTAATACTATATTTAATAAAAATTATATAAGTTGCAAAAAATTAAAAAATAAATTACATTTAATCAGAATAAATGATGATAAAAAATGTTCATCAAATTAAATCGACAATTAAATAAACTGATAAATTCACCAAACTGATATACATCACAAAAAGATGCATTCAATCAGTTAAGGATTAACAAAACAAATTGTTTTACTTACGCAACTGTTTTATTACAGAAAAGCCTTTTACCAATACCTAACGATTTCTTTTGCATCGCACTGGTGTAGTAAAAGTCTTGCAGAATTATTTTTAGGAGGAAATAAACTTAGAAGCGAAAGCATCTCATCAATTTTTACGACCAACAACTTCCAACATTTCTTGCTCATAGAACGATCGAGTAAGGTCAATTTTTCCCATGGCCAGGTTAAAAAAGAAAACTAAAAATAGTAAGACATGGAGTAAATTCTAACTCTGCCGATTTATTTTCATCGTCAGTAAAAGTTCCGAGGAAATTGGAAATAAGTATAAAAAGAAATTATAAAAAAAATAAACTCCGTAAAGTTACTTTTCGCTGCTTCTATTTTTTTTCCGAAAGCGCCATGTTATTTACGTTTGGAACGTTATCAGCTGTATATTTCAGTTCTATATGCATGAAAACATGGAATAACTCTGGTTCTTTTAAATCAGTAACATAGTGGAATTATTTATCGATTCAGAGCGCATACAACTACGATTTCACTTCCCTTTTGTTTTAGTAGCGATCCTAACATATATCGATTCTTCAAGGAAATTTAAAGAAAATTGAAGAGCCTCTTTTTTTTTTTTTAGCAATGTGAAACGGTTTGCTGTAAGAAAAAAAGTTACAAAGCATTTTGCGGAATTGTAAAATGTTTCAGAATTTCATTTTCCACGAAAAGATGCAGTTCTGCTTCGTAGAGCATCACTTGTAGTATTTGTTTTATAACTCATAGAAACATTTTTTGTTACAAAAATACTTTTTTGCTTTCTTTGTCATCAGGGAGTTATTCTTTGATTGAACATTCGGTATTATTCCATTTTATTGTATAATAATAATTATTTATTGGATATTGATTACAATAACTGTGGATTTTCCTCACTGTAGTTTTCTAGAAAGTGCCATCAGATTTTATAAGTAAGTAAATTATTTCAAGAGAGTAATGAAGAAATATTATGTGGATGAAGGAAAAGTACTTTTACGTGTTATTATATAATTAATATATGCTATGTTATTTTTTTACATGTTGTCTCAGCAATCTTATCAATCAATCTCAATTTATTCTCATATTGACAAAAAAAAGACAGTTTTACTTACATAATAATTTGTATTATAAAATAACACTTTTAAGATATAATTTTTTTTTTTTTTTTTTTTTTTTTTGTATACACAAAAATAAATTAATAGTTTAAAAAATAAAAAGATGTTTAAAAAGTTAATCAAACTAAAAAGTAAAAAATAATTATTAACATAAGAATAAAATGGCTGACGAGAAATGAATGTCACTGTTCTAAAATCGTGGGGTGCTCGATATTCAATCGTTATAATTTCTCACTAAGTTTCATTCCGAAATGCAGAGTTAGTTTAAAAATGTCATACAGATTTATTTTTAGGATGAAATAAAAGTGACATTCATTTTTTCGTCATTCATTTTATTCTCTGTTAACGATTATTTTTACTTTTTTGCCAGTTTGATTAACTCTAAAAGCGTACTCTTTTTAGTTTTTAAAAGTTCCGAGGAAATTTATTTTTAATTTTAGTCTGATTAACTCGAAAAGCATTTTTTTTTTAGCTTCTGTTTTTTAAAGTATAATTGTTTTTACTTTGTTTTCCATATTTCCGGTTATGCATGAAAACATAAGTTTACATACTGGTTATTTTTACCTGTGAAATTTTCGGCCAATAGGAAGAGCGCATGCAACATGATCGCACTTCCTATGCCTTTGATCGCCTACTTTTAGCCACCGATTTTTCAAGGAAATTTAAAGAAAACTGAAGAATTCTTTTGCGTGATAATGTTGAAATTGTTCGCCAGTAGATGGCGCCATCAGTCCCAAAATCGAGCCCAAAAAGTGAGTTACATACAAACATACAGGTGAAGCTAATAAAAACGTATTAATAAATATTGTTGCTTTTATTTGTAAAATATAGTTAAGATGTTATATGACTGAATGCCCAGTTTATCTTTTAAAATAAAAAAACATTTTTATGAACCATTGCATTTTTAATGAAAAAATCTATTTATTATTTTTAAATTTCAACTAATAATCGATTATTTTTTAAAATAAAGTTTAATTGATATGTAATCATGTGTTAAATAATTATTTAATTAATACGTATTTGGTATATAATTAAAAAAAACGTTTAATATTGATTCGTTACTTAATTACTGTATTTAATAAAAAAATTATATTACCTACGTGCTTTACAGTTTGCAGAAAAGTAAAAAATAAATTCCTTTTAATCAAAATGCAGGATATTCAAAACTATTTATAAACAGAATCGACATTAATTAAATCACCTGATAAATTCATCAACATGTTATGCATCACAAATAAAAAGCATTTAATCAATAAGGGATCTAACAAAACAAATTGTTTTACTTATACAACCGTTTTATTACAGGAAAGCCTTTCCCCAATACCTAAAGATTTCTTTTACATCGCACTGGTGTAGTAAAAGTCTTGCAGAATTATTTTTAGGATGAAATAAAATTAGAAGCGAAAGCATCTCATCAATTTTTACGACCCACTATTTCCAACATTTCTCGCTCTTACAACGATTAAGTTAGGTCCAACTTTTGCCACGACCAGGTTAAGAAAAGCAAACTAAAAAGCTTAAATTCTAACTCTTCCGATTTATTTTCGTTGTCAGTAAAAGTTCCGAGGAAATTGGAAATAAGTATAAAAAGAAATTTATAAAAAAATAAACTCCGAAAAGTTACTTTTCACTGCTTCTGTTTATTACCGAAAGCGTCATCGTATTTTCGTTCGAAAC
This sequence comes from Caerostris darwini, assembly GCA_021605075.1. Lineage (NCBI taxonomy): Eukaryota > Metazoa > Arthropoda > Arachnida > Araneae > Araneidae > Caerostris > Caerostris darwini. Next base: position 58,849 of record BPLQ01008968.1, read on the forward strand.
TTTATCAGCTGTATATTTCAGTTCTATATGCATGAAAACAAGGAATAACTCTGTTTCTTCTAACTCTGTAACATAGTGGAATTATTTATCGATTCAGAGCGCATGCAACTACGATTTCACTTCCCCTTTGGCTTATTAGTGGTCCTAACATATACCGATTCTTCAAGGAAATTTAAAGGAAACTGCAAGAGTAAGGAAAAAGGTTACGAAGCATTTCCTGGAATTGTAAAAGGTTTCAGAAATTCAATTTCCACCAACAGATGCAGTTCTGCTTCTTAGAGCGTCAGTTGTAGTATTTGTTTTATAACTCATACAAGCGTGACGTTTTTTGTTGCAAAAATACCTTTTTGTTTGCTTTCTTTGTCATCAGGGAGTGAGTTTCTGACCGAAAATTCAGTATGATTCCTGTTTATTGCATAATAATAATTATTCCTTGAATGTTCATTACAATAATGAAGGATTTTCTACATTGTAGTTTCCTAAAAACATGATTTTTATAAGTAGATAATTTATGTCCAGAGAATGATCGGAAAAAAGTTATATGAACAAATGAGATATTTTTTTTTTTTATTTTTACATGTGATTATATAAGATATAATAAAATTCAAGTGTTAGAAAATGTAAGAAAACTTTGTTATTTTAATATTTTATCAAACATAATTGAACATATTTAATATTGATCCGTTACTTAAATAATGAATTTAATAAAAAAATTATATAACTTACGTGCTTTACTGTATACACAAAAATAAAAAAATAAATTACATTTAATCAGAATGCAAGATGTTTAAAATGTTTTATCAAACTGAATCGACAATAATTAAATAACCTGGTAAATTCATCAAAATGATATATAATAAACACATAGATGCATTCAATCAGTTAGGGATTAAGAAAACAAATTGTTTTACTTACACAACTATTTTATTACAGCAAAGCCTTTCACCAATACCTAACGATTTCTCTTACATCGCCCTGGTGTAGTAAAAGTCTGGCAGAATTATTTTTAGGATGAAATAAAATTAGAAACGAAAGCATCTCATCAATTTTTACGACCCACTATTTCCAACATTTCTCGCTCTTACAACGATTGAGTTAGGTCCAACTTTTGCCACGACCAGGTTAAAAAAAGCAAACTAAAAAGCGTAAATTCTAACTCTTCCGATTTATTTTCGTTGTCAGTAAAAGTTCCGAGGAAATTGGAAATAAGTATAAAAAGAAATTTAAAAAAAATAAACTCCCAAATGTTACTTTTCACTGCTTCTGTTTATTACCGAAAGCGTCATCGTATTTTCGTTCGGAACTTTATCAGCTGTATATTTCAGTTCTATATGCATGAAAACATGGAATAACTCTGGTTCTTCTAACTCTGTAACACAGTGGAACTAGTTATCGATTCAGAGCGCATGCAACTACGATTTCTCTTCCCCTTAGTTTTATTAGTGATCCTAACATATACCGATTCTTCAAGGAAATTTAAAGAAAGCTGCAAGAGTCTTTTTTTTTTGCTATGTGAAATTGTTTGTTGTAATGGAAAAGTTACAAAGCATTTCGTGGAATTGTAGCTTGTTTCAGAATTTCAATTTTCACGAAAAGAAGCAGTTCTGCTTCGTAGAGCATCATTTGTAATATTTGTTTTATAACTCATACAAGCGTGACGGTTTTTGTTACAAAAATACATTTTTGCTTTGAATATCATCAAGGAATGCGTTTCTGACCTAGCATTCGGTATGATTCCAGTTTTCTAGATAATAATTATTATTCATTGGATATTGATTACAATAATGATGAATTTTCAATGTTACTACTGTGCCTTAAATTTTTTTTTCGTTCTAATTCAGCTGACAACCAACTTACACAATTGTTTTTGATGACTTAAGGCAAGTGCTGCACAGACATTACTCACTTTGCATTACCCAGGGGTCGCTTGTAACTTGATGGTAAGTCGCCGACGCGGGGTAACAATGCCCCTGCAGCGCTCTGCGATCCTATTAGGACCGGGACCTACGGTTTAAAGTAGATTTCGAACCACTACAAACACCTATGGGCAAGCCGGGATTTGAACCCGATACCTATGGTACCGAGAGCCAGAGCGGTAGCCACTCGGCCATCAGGCCCCAGCGATAAAAATAATACCAATTATTTTTGAGGGCATCATTGCAGAGTCAATTATTTCATCATCAGAACTTTTCGTTTTTTCAAACTGCTCCCCAAAAGCAGATTTTTGCATAAAATATTAATCAGTCAAACGTATTAAGCAAGCTCCAGTAAAAAATATGCATTAATATAAGAGAAGGGTATTGAGAAATTTATTCATTTTTTATAATAACATACAGATCGGCATGCTTTATGAATATTTAAACATCACTGAAATGGATAGTTTAGAAAAATAACCTTCTGGTGCACTGCAGAGTAAATTATTTTATCAACACTTTTTTTTTTTTTTTTTTTTTTTTTTTTTTCAAACTGCACACCAAAACAATTTTTTTTTTTTGCGCCCAATATTTGTCAGTCAAACAAATTAATCATAAAAGAAAGCAGAAAAACACAAAAAAGAAAGCACAAAAGGGCATTAAAATAAGGGTAAGATATTAAGAATTTCATTGTTTATAATAACAAAGAGATCGACTTGCTTTATGAATAATTAAACATCATTGAAATGAACAGTTTTAAAAAATAACCGTATTAATTCATTGCAAGATTATCCTTTTTTTTTCCTTTAGTTGGCATTTAAACTTCCTAACTGTTTAACAAAAGTAATTAAAACATTTTTCCTACAATACTTATTGATGAATATATATATATAGAGAGAGAGAGAAATTTATTCATTGTTTAATTATTAACAAACAGATCGGCCTGTATTAGGAATAATTAATCATTAAAATGGCTAGTTTAAAAAATAAAATAACTCAAATAAAAATTTATAATTATAATGCATAATTAAAATTTTGCATTATAAATGGATATTTTATAATGTAGAATTATTCATTTTATTATCATCACTTCTCTTGGCTTTTAAACTTGCTGATTTAACCAAAAGTAATTAAAGCAGTTTACCTAAATGAAACAGATTAAGTGTGAAGAAGAAGAGATTAAGCCTTAATTATAAGAGAAAAATTTTAGAAATCAGAAAAAATTGCAGGCATTGAAACAGAAATCCTTAGCTTTTTGGTTGGTAATAGATTTCTTTCATGCATTCTTGGAATGCTGGGTTCTAATCAAAGATCAAGTGATAGTCTTTGAAATTCCTTTAGAATTTGTTCCCCAGGCAACTGACAGAAGCAAGAATTTCTTATCTGGTTAATAAGATACCTTGGTATTAGAGAATTTTGTGTTTTATTGCGGATTTTTCCTAAAACTTTAGAGCATCTTTTTTTTATTCTTTGGATGTACTTTATAAATTGTCTACTGCAGTTTAATTAAAACACTAATGCGTGCTTTGAAATATTAAAAATTAATTAGTTTTAAAGGATTAGTTAGAAACTTTCCATTCATTCATTCAAGTATAAGATTATAATAACTAATTTGTTGCAAATAAAGTTTTACAATTGAAAAATTGTTAGTTGTTAACTCTTAATAAAATTTAGTTTGTTACATTAATTACATTTCGTAACTTTAAAATTAGTGGTTCTACGTATTTAAAACCTTTATTAATTATGATTAGTTATAATAAAACTAATCATAATTTACAATATTACTTACAATATGATCTACAATATTTTAAATTGATTAACATTGATGTAAGCATTTGCCATCAATGTAATGCATTTAAATAATAAAACTCCAATATTAAAATAAGTAAGATTGGCAGTAACAATTCTGCAAAAGGTACTTATTTTTTGTCTAAATTGTCTAATTGCCTAATCTAATTTTTTGTTTACACCCAACAACCAATTAAACAACTAATTATTTGTTAATCAAACAATTCAGTATTATTATTATTGTTGTTGTTGTTTTGTGATCAATTGTGGAAAATAATTAAAATGTTTTAGACAAATTTATATAAATTTGATTAAATTTTTTTTATCTATAAAGATGGAATCTTTACAAATCTTCCTTAAACATATTTACCAAAATATCCTAAAATTCATTAATAAATGGCTTAAACGGAACTACAAAATTAAGAACACCTGCTCTTTCTTTCGAAGCTGTAATATTATGTAGAAAATAAAATGATGTTGATATGAAGAAAAATAAAAACAAAACAATGGCCTGACATATGTACAAGATGTTTCTCATCCAGACCAAAACCATCGAGTTATAATGATGGAGATTATTGCTGGAATTAAAGAATTTAAAAAGGGAAAATGATTATGGATCAAATAGCCCCAAATGTGAATTAAGCTTGGAGAACAAACTTGGCATCTGCAGTTGCACAACCAACCAAAAGGAAAATGAAGAACCAAAGATTATGTAGGGGAGATAAAAAAAAGGGCATTATGCAGAATGATGGCAAGCACGTGTTACTCATTTCCGAAATTAATTATTTCCGAAAACCTTTCTTAGGCTTTTCAATTGATTGGCCATCATCAAAACACATTTTCTTGTTGGCAGTAATTTTAATTAATTCAAGATCATACGTGTTTGCAGAAGAATACAACAAATTCACTTAAGTTGTTGTGATTCACAGAAGCACGGTTTTGAGTGTTGAGGGCAGTGGCATGACTGCGGCGTGTTAAGTTGTTGTGACTATTATAATTTTCTTTTGTTTGATTTTTACTTCACTTATTAAATGTTACTTTTGCAAGGCTTCATTTTTTATTCTATAACGTTTTTGAATCAATCTTCTATTTCTCATAGTCTGTTAATTTACCATTGTTTATCATTAAAATAAAATTTAAATTAAAAATTTAACAAATATCCTGAATAAGTTTTATTATCCAGAGATTAAAAAAACTTACCTGAGAAATTTCCAACCAAAATCGATTATACAGGCGTCTCATGCGCCAAGAAAGGAATGCTATTCAATTGGAAAAATAATTATATTTTAAGAACGCTAGTACTAGTAAGAGAATATTAATAAAATGTTTTATATTTTAAAACATTTTATGGAATAATTAATTTAGTAAGTAAGAGTTGACTGAGTTAACCACACACCTTCTCCTCCGTTGAAGATAACAAAATCAAAAAATAGAGAATATTTAAAGGGACTTCAAGAAAATATGAAATATATATTGAAAATTAAAAGTTATGTGGTATTCTTATTGAACAATTCTGTTTATTAAAGCAAATTTTTACTTTAAGAAATTTTGTATCTTCAACAAGTAACTAAAACTTTACTTTACGAGAAAATTCGAAAGATCTTAGTACTTGATTGAAATTGAAATTTCCACTGAAGTGGAATTTAGCGGGATCAAAGAAGCATCTTCAGAAGTTCTTTTGATTCTTCATCCACAAGTGGCTAAAGATTTCTCGTGTTCACTCTTAAAAAGAAACCAATTCTTTGCTGTTGAATTTATTTGAGAAAAAAGCTATAACTTGGAAAAATTCAGAAATCAGAGCAAGTTATTTTGGAATAAAATTTTATCAACTTTTGATGGACTTTTAAGGACACTTTAACCTTTGCAAACTTTTCAAGAGTCTATGTTGATTATACAGAGTATTACCGCAAATATTACTTTGGAATCTTTGACATATTTTACATGCTTTACATTTATATCATTTATAACTTTTGGTTTAGTATATTAATAATGCTGTTGCAACTTGATATTGAAATTTTTAAAAAGTTAGAATATAAATATAAAATTATTTTTTTAGAGTTTAAAAATATTCTTTTTTTCCTCCCAAATAAGATCTCAATATATTTAACTAACAATATTTTATTCCTTTATTTTAATATTTAATTTAATATTTTTTAAATATTTAACACTTTTTTATAAAACTTAATATTTTTTTGATACTTAATACTTTTTTAAAACTTAATAATTTTTTAATACTTTTTAACTCTTAATACTTTAATATTTCCATATACGATATCTTAAATTACATATAAATAATTGATAATTTTAATCTCAAGTATGAATTTGGTGTTTCAACCTTATGTAACATTTTATATTGCTTATCCAAATTTTTATAATTTTCAATTATTTTTCTTAAAATAAAAAAATATTAAATATATATAATAAATTAATTTATGATATATAATAATTAAATATTATTAAATATATTATTAATTATTTATATATAATATAAATAAATTGAATAATAAATATATAATATATTATTCTTTAAATAAAAAAAAATTATATTCTAAAAAAAAATAATAATAATCTATCTATATATATATATAAATAGATATTTCAAATATTTCTTTTAATTTTGAAGTTTATGTCATGTCCAAAAATATTGATATATGTCTTAATTAATAATATCTGACTTAATTGACACTTTATTATATGTTTTTATGAAGTATCATAATGTTACTAAACGAATATTTGAGCTGACTTATTACTCTCAGATTACTAAATAGATTTTAGTACCACATAAATATTTACAAATTAAGCTAGTCAATATTGTATAAGATAGGAGAATAAAATAATTCATTATCCTAGCTTAAATGTAAATAAAACGTTTTTGAGGGAGAGTATTAAAATATATAACAGCTCATATTAAATTTGAGTGCTTTATATTTTGATTAATTTTAATGAAATATAAATTCGATATTATAATTTTAATATAATTCTGAATTTGATTTAGCTTAATCCCTAGTATGCACTTAAACAAAAAAAAAAGATTTTTTTAGAAAGAAACAATTAAATTTTTAGCATTTAAATCTTTCAATTATTGAAAAACATAAAATAAAAATGCGATTATATCAGTAGCAAACGTATAACTGGATAAAATATTTTTCGTGAGTGTATTATCATTAAACGATTCCCTTAAAAATTACTCTGTAAAGATTATTTTTGTAAATTCATTGTAAATATTTCATTAGATTTGGTTTCTAAATACTCTTCCAGAATATTCAAAGTTTAATTCTTTGGAAAAGTTCTCCATTTAATGTGATCATTTATTTTAAACGATAAGAATTTTATTTAAGTAAAGTTTGTAGTAACCCAGAAGGAATGATATTCAGATTCCATGTATTAAATGGCTTATTGGCACTAATCCTCTTTATGAATTCAATTCTTAAGAAGAAAAGAATAATTAGTTTCATAAAAAAGGCACCTGATAACAGTTTAGAGAATACATAAAAGATTCTCATGACTAAATATTTAAAAAAAGAAATGTTTACAGAATAATATAATAGAGAGTTATTTTATAGATAAAATAAAAACTCTTAATAGTTTAATTATTTAAAACTATTAATAGTTTAATATTAATAGTTTTTATTTTAAATCTGAAGGTATAATCTGGTGCCTCTTGTTTTTGCTTGAGTATTACAAAAAACTGCTTTTTGTTTTGTGTTGGATGGTTTAAATGCTTATGCATCAACTTTTTTTACTAGATTTATTAAAAAAAAAAAAATAATAATAATAATAATAAATATCAGTAAAACGGATATTCCTCTGAAAATCAAATTAACGCTGCAAAAATAAATACTGAAAAAAATCAATTTACATATTTTGAACTGAAAAGCTTATTTTAAAGTTTGCAAAAAGAAAAATGGATACGATGATATCGATTATACAAATTTAGAATTGTTTTCATTCTTTTCTATCGTTATTTTTAAGCTTATTCAGTAAATGCATCCGTCAATATCTTTCTCTTCTTCTCCAAATGTCTTAAAATAGAAATGCATTATTTCACAAAAGAAGTAAAGATTATTTTGGCATTAGCATCATAAACCAATATTTTTGTTTCCAACATTAGAAAAATTTCTTAATTACATTTTACATCTCGAAAACAATAAACCAAAACAGTGAAGAAACTAAATATACTTAAGAAAACTACCTGAAATGAATGGAAATCAATAAGGTTGCCTGGAAAAATAATCTACAAAATGATTATAGAGCACATGATCTTTTATGTCTTTGAAATATGAGAATTATCACTACAGTCAAATTAAAATTAATAACAATTTTAAATGAACATATCTCAATAATTCCGGCAATCA
>BPLQ01008969.1:0-96022 GCA_021605075.1 Caerostris darwini
TTCAATCTCTTAAACGTTTTGATATTTATTAGCTGCAATTCTCTCGGCACTCAGAGGATACTATTAATCCCTGTTTTTGTTCGCGCCAATTTCCTTACTGAGCGGAAAATAAATCTCGCATCCTTTTTAGTGACGTGTCAATAGGGAAAATGAACTATTTCCATATAGTGTTTAGGGGATTATAGTCCTTGTTGCTTCGCATCCCCTTATACTCCTTCGATTCAAGAAACCAAGCTTCGAAAAGCTATTTATGAATTCACGCAAACCTCTTGGTCTAATCGTATTCAGGCTCTGGATCCACCTGATGGCTCTATTTGGCGGGCTATAAAGAAATTAAAAGGTAGCAACATTAAAGTTGCAAATTTAAAAAGTTCGACTTCTACGGTTATTATTAATGATACTGATAAATCAAATCTTCTCGCGGATAGCCTTCAGGATCAGTTCCAACTTAATAACATTTCTAATCCTGCTACTAATACTACTGTTAGTAATTCTATCATTTCATTAAAATCAATAACAAATCCAAATAAAGTTACTAACACTTAAGTCTCTACTCTTTATGAATATATTAATAATCTAAAAATTAATAAAGCACCTGGTGCAGATAATATTACTAACAAAATGCTAAAAATTCTTCCCTTCATTGTTGTTTGTAGAATAGCAAAACTAATAAATGCTATTATTAAATTAGGATACTTTCCACAATCCTGGAAACGAGCAATTGTTTTGCCTATTCTCAAACCGGGGAAGGATCCTTCTAATCATATTAATTATAGACCGATCTCTCTTCTTTCTACTATTAGTAAATTAACTGAATTTGTCATTCTCAAAAAAATTAAAAAGCACATCTCTAAAAATTCTATTATGATCACTCAACAATTTGGTTTCACTTCTAAACTTAGCACCACTCATCAACTTCTTCGCATTACGGAAATGATCTCTGAAGGACTCAGCAAAAATGTATTAACGGGGATTGTTTTTCTAGATGGAGCCAAAGCATTCGATAGAGTCTGGATCGATGGTCTTATCCACAAATTAATTGCCTATAAATTTCCTATTTACTTAATTTTACTCATTAAATCTTACTTAACCAATAGAACCTTTACAGTTAAAGTCAATAGCTCTCTCTCGTTACACAGAAATATTAATGCAGGAGTACCGCAGGGGTCATTGATTGGTCCAATTTTAATTAATATTTACATAAATGACATCCCACAAATATCACATATTAAATTAGGTATCTACGCAGATGACACCGAGGTTATTGCATCTACAAAAAATATCCAAGATCTACAAAATATCTTTCACCAATACATCACACACCTCGAAGCTTGGCTCACAAGAGGGAAAATCAAAATTAATGTTCACAAAACCGAGGCTGTACTTTTCAAGAGGAGAAAGATTCTTCCTCCTAACATCTACCTCTTCAATTGGCGAATTAACTGGTCTACTAATGCTAAATATCTGGGAGTTTTTCTTGACAGTAAATTAACTTAATGCTAATCACATTAAACATGTTAAAAAGAAATTTAACACCTGTCTTCGCATGCTTTATCCTTTTATTAATAGAAATTCCCCCCTCTCAATTGATAATAAATTACTAATCTACATATACAATATGCGTCCCATCATAACTTATGCGAGTCCGGTTTGGGGCTCTGCGGCAAGGTACCACATTAATTATATTAAAATTCTAGAAAATAAACTTTTGCGCATGATCACAAATTCTCCTTGATACTTCAGAAATGATGACATTCGTCATAGTCTTGCCCTCCCTTCTATTCAAAATTTTATGCTCAAGTTTGCGGAAAATTTTTATGCAAATTTTGACCATATCCCGAACAAGGAAATTCGTAATCTTCAGAGATACGATTTCTCTTTGCCGGAAATGCTAAACGCCCAAGGGCGGTCTTACATAACTTGCAACTACCATAGACGAACTGGCTCAGTCGTCAGGAGCACCCTGACCTGTTCCTTTAGTCATCATTTCTAGCAGCTGTAACTCCATTCTGTGGTGTACTCTTAATTGCTTTTTGCTTTTTATTTTTACTTTATTTTAAAAGCTCTCTTTTTATATAATTATATTATTAAAAAATATATATTTATATATATTTTTCCCGTTGCTCTTTTAAACTTACTTTGAACTGGGACTGACCTTGGTCACTTGCTGCTTTGACTTTTATTCCATGAACTTTACCTACCATGCTTCCTACTTTACAGACAGGAGATAGGCCCCTGCGGGGCCAAGGAATTCCGAAAATTACAAACTGACTGACTGTTATAGTCCAGTAAATAAGCCGGCTTTCTTGTTTATATTGATGATCGATTAAGTTATGTCGATACAATCCAGGATTGAAGTTGAGTCCAGATATCTGAGTTTTGATTGTCTAGTTGCAGTAAATTATTTTTGGAGTTAGATGCACCTTTCTGTAGAAGTTGAGAAGGTACATTTTCGTTGTAACTGGTCTTCATCAGATTTATGTCTAGAGTAACCTTATAGATTTCTTTGGAATTTTAATTTTCCTTAGTTGATTGATATGTTGCTTAAATGTGTGATCCTCATCTAATTTTACTTGGTGATGCAACTTGCCAGATTTTTGAAGTTTTGTTCCGAATTTCCATATATACTTCTTCGTAATGCGGCATCGAGCTTGTATAGATAATGGATGTCATCATTTTTCAATGTCTATACATTTCTTTTTGCTAATATGTTAGTAGCTGAATGTCCCGGACTATGAGTTTTTGAAAATTCGTTTCTGCTACAGTATGACTGGAGCTGTTACCTTATGAAAAGGATAGCCTTATCTTAAATCATAACTTGTGAATAACCAGGTACAACTAAAATATTTTTAGCATTTCTGTTCTGGAAGCAGTAGTTGAATCTTCGCGATTGATTTTGATCTCAGCTCATCTTGATTTTTCATCAACAACTATAAAAAAATAATATTTGAAGAGTCATGTGTAGTTTACATGAATTAAAACCCAATTTTCTTTAGGTGTATCCCAGGGATGTATTTCAGCTTTTGCAAGCTTAGTCTTGATTTCAGCACATGGTTTTCGCATGTTTTGAGATACGCTCAAATATGCTCAATGTATTTGACGATCCTTTTCCAATAGACATATCGTTGAACTAGATTTTTTATTTTTTGATATTCCAATATATGTTTGATGCCGTTCATCTAAAACAGTTTTCTGAAGAGTTCTTGGTATGACTACTAGCAGTCTTTTGAATCGGATTACATCTTCCATGATGTATTCTTATAAGAGTTCTGGACTATTTTAAATTTCTTGTTTTATGTTCGACAACTGTTCATCAGCATCTGTTGCTTTACGGATCTTATCTTATTTTTAAATTGAGTTAAGCTCTCAATTGAAATTTCATTTATAGAAATACTCACTTGATTTATTTCTTTGTTGATTATCTTGATTTCTCTGTTGAATCTCTTTGAATTATTAGATCTCTGGATAAGTAATCGACATCGATGTTTTCAAACCTTTCTTGAAAATAACTTTATAGTCCAATGCAGTCGAAAATGTGGAATATTGAAGTAGACTACCTGAAATTATTGGAGGCAATTTCGTGATGGGATGAAAGATTCTTGGCAAACATCAATTATCTGTTGCTAATTTAAAAAAAATTCTGTGCAGGCAGTTGAAAAAATAGTTCACAGCAAATACAATTCCTGATCAAACTGGCAATAATTTTGCTTTGTTTGGGTTAGAGATCTTGAAGGAAAGATGGTCGGCCTGTGTACATCTAAATGGGGTGGCTAGACATGGGATAATTTCGGAAATAGAAATAACTTTTTCTGTAGATTTAAGAAAAAGGTGATTTAAGACGTTTATTTAAAAAAGTAATAATAGCACATACATACATTAGTACTAAGAAATTATTTTTAAAATTATAGTAGTTAAACAACTAAACATTCTATTATTGTTCAGTTTTGTTTTACTGTAATTTTCAAAACGATGCTAGAAGTGATATTTTATTTACAAAGAAAATTTGGAAACTGAAGCATGTCCAAAAAGGTTTTTTAAGTTATTATGTCCTTTTTATACAGTATATTGATTGTCTGTATGCATAAGCAATGTTCATTCAATTACTTATGTTTATCGCCTGAAAGATGCTTATAAAAAAATCTCAATTCTAAATATATGAAAGTGTGTGTGTGTATATATATATATATATATGCATAAATTCAATTCAAATTTGTTTGTAAATATAGTTCATAGAATTAATTATTGTCAATTGATAACTTGCATAACTCTTGTTCTAATATTTTATATGTTAAATAATGTTATCATTCCACATAAATTGTTTTAAAATTAGTTAGTCGTTTAGTCATCCCACATAAATTGTTTTTAAATTAATTAATTAAATTGTTTTTTGTTTTATCATTCCACATAAATCTTTGAATTTTATTTATTAATTTTTTTTTTTTTTTTTTTGCTTTGTGGGACAATCAGTTATTCTTAACTAACAATATGAAATAGAAAATAAATTTATGTCAATAAAAATAAAACCTGCAGTTTAATCTCTGTTATTTAAATAAATGTTAACATCTCATGTCACTCGGAAGCAAATGTTATGAAAATATTTAATATACTAAAATTTACTAATAAAAGTAAATTTCGAATGTAAAGAAAGATAGTAAATGAGTACATGCTGTACTGAAAATTCCATTTAGTACTGAGAATTCATGTATTCAATGGTGAGTAATTTTTTTAATTATTATTTCTTGGATTTCCTACATGATTCTATAATAATTTTAACTATTGGTATTTATCAACTAACCTTCTGTAAGCAAATGTCATGCTGTTTTATACATGAAACATTTAGAATTGAATTTGGGTAGTTTTTATTTCTACAATTAAAATTTCATAGATATAATTATTTATTTTATGTTTGAAATTCAATATTTTAATGTCGAACAGTTTTGAATTTTTTTAATATGATAGAATCCTGAGAATAGCTCTCTTCATTCTTTTTTAGATCAGTATCTTTTTAATTTAAGAGATTTGTTATTCCTCTTAATCAATTTTATCTTAAAAATCCATTTTTCTTTATAGATTTATATCTTTAAATTGTCATATTAATGAATTTCTCTCTGATCTATCAGCAGAGACTGAACTCAAAATTCAGTTCTAAGTCTATTTTTTTTTCTTTTATTTTATTTGCATATAAACACCATTCTCTTTGGTTGTAAAAATGACTTGTTTATTAATAATGGGATTCTCTAGAACTTCAGTTCTTTAAGTATGACTAATTATTTTCTTGTGTTCATTAAAAAATTTGCAGAAAATCATAAGAGAACACCTTAAATAGGAAATATCTAACATAATGAAGATCAGAAAATTCTTTCTTTACATGAAAGGTATATTTTTGATCATGCTAGGTCAATGTAACTGTGAGAGAGCAAGCAAATCACCATTATGTTTATCAGTGATTGTAATAAATTGTTTTCTTCTGCTTCAAAACTGAAAACTAAATTGTAAGAAATGCAATTTAAAATTGATTCAATTGGATAATAGAAATCCTATTCTATTGTTAGTTTTTGTGAAAGTGAGTAACATCATGTTCCTGGTATAGTAAGATGATGAACCAGGAAAAGTTAATAATAACATCAGGTACTTCTATATTTTTGGTCAGATTATCAACAATTTTGATAAAATTCCTTTTACATATTCAATATATTACAGAAAAATTTCACTATCATGGCAATTTTCTCCCATGCTATTTTAATGTTATTTTGATTTTTTCTTACTGAGTTAGATGAATATTGTTAATTTTAAGTTGCTGAATTTTCTTTTTTTTTCTTCTGCCCATAATTTTTAATTAATGCGTAGATAATAGCACTTATTAATAATTAGCACTGTATCGGTATGACAGAACACCAAACTATTGGCTTATAAGATGATTTTAAATAATTATTGAATATGTTTATTTTAATGGTTATATTGATTAAAAAATGTTTTACGAATATAAATTTTTTATTAAAAAAAAACCATTCTTTTTGAATAATAGCAAAGGTGAAAAAATGAGCCAAAATTCATCCCTTCCTCCATACTGATACAAAAACACCAAAAAGGAGATATTTCCTTTATTTTGTTTTTATAACCAAAAAAAATTTCATAATATATTGCCTGTCGTCAGGCTTCACTTAAGATCATTATTAGAGGCGGTAAGAGTTCTTTTATGACATTCGTACTAGCCATAGGATTTATTGGTTACTTCAACAAACAGGCAAATAGGTCATAGGGCAAAATTTTAAAAAAATTATTTGAATTTATATTGTTCATTCATGCTATCTATTCTCCATTATAAAAACAAATAGGATAAATAATTTGTTTGTGAACATATACTACTAAATGTTTCTACAATAACTATTTCAACTAAATGTATTAAATTTAAATTAATTTCAAATTTTATTAATATTTTACATTTGTAAACTATTCAAGCATAGGTTTTTTTTTTAATTTCTAAAAAAAAATTTTAATTTTTCTCTACAACTAATATGTTTTATTTGTCCCATTTTTATTTATTATCTTGTTAAATATCTAAATTTTAAGATAATTTTATTTTTAATAATAATTTACTAGTTAGCTGTCATCTGTCATTTGAAGCATCAAAGCAATTGTTTATTTCCCATTTATTACTCAAACTGATTTTCATAAGTACATTTTATTCCCCCACAGAAAATCTACCACTATGTTATATCAAGAAATAATGAACTTTTAAAAAATAAGATTTATTAAATCATATTTAAAAAACATATTTGACTTTTATCCATTATTTGCATATACTTATAGTTCATTTTTTATATGCATGCATATAATAGGTTTTTTTGTGCTACATTTTGCATTTTTTCAAAAATTGGATGCTTGTAATTTTAGATTTAATTTAAAAACCAAAAAAATACTACTTTGGCTTAAATAGAAATAACTTATAGTAAATGTATAAACATTTTTTTTTTTTACTTAATCGAAACTTGTATATCATTTGATTCTTTTAAATTTTAAATGTATTATTTCTTGTTACCATTTATTTAAAATAATTCTTATTTCAATTAAATAGCACATTTAATGTAAATATAGGATTACAAGACAAAATTCAGAGAAAAATTTAATTTATTTTTTCTATTAAATAATTTAATAATTATATTTTTATATGAAATCCATTAAAAATTGGTGCAATATTTTCATAAAAATATTTATTGTTAAAAATTACGAAATATTCAAAGTTTCAAGAAGGATAAAGAAAAATTGTTAACCTTTAAAAAAATACAAAATGTATTAATAAATATGTCCATTACTGAAATGTATCTAATTCAATAATGGAAGTATTTATTAATATACATTAAATAAAAAAAATTTTAACATTTGCTTCTAATTCTAATTTTCTTCTTGAAATTAATGTATGTATCAATAAATTTGTTTCGTATTGAATTTCAACAAAATGAGATTAATTTAATTTTGGTACAAATCATGTAATTTTATTTCATATCATTCATATGATTGTTAAATATTATAAAATTAATTAGCATTATTGAAGTCTGAACAACTATTGGTAATTTAAAAATATACTATCACAAAACCAACGAGAGAGAAAGCTATTACAAAAATTTAATTTGCTCTGCTACGAAACCACTGAAAGCTACTACGAAAATCTATTTTTGATTTTCCACTCCTGCCAAATATATTTAACTTTACCATATTTTGAATGTTTTATATACATTTTGCAATTGTTTTTCATGCATTTGTAATTTATTAGAACTTCTATTTTTTTTTTTTTTTTAAATTTTTTAAAAAAAAAAAAAAAATATTAATACTATTTATTTAGGCTTTGCATTGCTTATTTTCTGTCATATCTATTGTAAAACTCGAATATTTTCAAGAATTAAATCAAAGTCTTAAAAATTCAAATATATTTCTACTTCCAAATCAGTAAGTAATAAGATGAATTATTTTTAAATGTTAATTTTCAATAGTTTTGTTAAAAGATAATTTTTTTATTTAAAAGGCCGTTAAATAAAATAGAAAATTTTTGAAATCCTATAATATTTTCTTCCACCTCCTCCTAAATAGTTATGTTTTGACTCTATTCGCCAGGTACGAAGGTCATTTTTCTATTCTAGACCTTGACCTGAGAAGATGCTTCTCTTTGGTCGCTACAGGGGAAGTAAGAAGGGGAAAATTCCCCTAAATATTTGTAACCGTCGTAATCTAAACAGTGATTTATTTATATAAGCTATATATAATAAAGATTTAAAATAAATGAAATTGGCACATAAAGAGCTGATGCTAATGCATATGCTGGAATGTGAGCTTGCTTGATCGAGCTAGAAATGTTTGAAAAATTTATGGAATTCTGTTTCAAGTAGAATAAAAAACATATATTTGAACTAGGGTAATTTCAAGCATTAAGTTGCTTGTTTCTTCAAGAATAAAATGAGTTTTGAATGTGCTGTCTGTGAGTGTTTTGTTGGACAAATGAGAAAGTAACAGTAACTTTGAATTATCTTAGAAATAAACATGAAACATCATCAATTTATAAATTTTTATAAGATTATTACTTTTGTCTGAATTACATTTAAAAGTTATAGATTAATTGAAAGCTAAATGTATAAAAGTAAATTCAATAATAAGAATATTAATATGATAAAAAACATCCTATACTAAAATATAAATTTTGATAATCTGAAGTGTTTTATTTTAAAGAATGAATATTAAAATACTTACATTTTATTGCACTTATGTAAAATTTGTTCACATTTCTTTTTAATCTTAATTAATAAAAGTTTTTTGAATATTTTAAGTGCTGCTGAATTATTAAAAAAATATGTTAAAATAACAGTTTAATCTAATATGTAAATTTGGGTAAAATCGCAGAGTAGAGGCCATTGCGATTTGGCGACGAATAATTTTTTCACCAAATAGAGGGTTGTAATTCTAAGTAGTGAATTGCAACCCTATAACAAATGTTTAACTTCGAGAAGCAGATTTCGAAGTTAAACAAAGAAAAACACTGAAAATTTTAAGAATTTTAATGGGAAAGATTAACAAAACTAGCTAAAAATGTAAGGAAATTTTAGGGGACCTAAACTCTATTGTACTGCCGTTTGTCGGACTTATCATTTTCCACAATAGTATCAATCCACCCAAAATTAGGTTCTCATTCATTATGCCATCCATGCAGATTACTCTGAAAAAACTTCCAATCAGTCACGCTATTCAGCGAACATTCAATCTCAACAGCTATTTCGGCATTCCAATGCCTACGGATCCAGTCATACATAATTCTCATAATATCGACGAATTTTTAGGAATGATCTCTTTACATGTTGTGCTACACCATTAAATTTCGCTCCACATATATCCATCAGATTTATCTTTCGTAACTATTAGAATCATGTTTATTTCCACAATTAGAACACACGACATTCTTTGCAATCAAATCCTCATACGCCATTTAATAATTTTAAATTTTTCTTGACATCCCAAATACCTGCTGTAGCTCCCTTCCTTCAATTTTAACAAATGCCTGGAATCTTCGTTCCTAAAATAAAATCCTTCAATACAACTTTGCGAATCGAAAGCCCGCAAAGAACGAAAACAACCGTGCTCGCATGAACTGGTAACAATTGAAATTGATCGTTATTACAAATAACTGTTTCTAATTGTTCTAAAACATTCCAGTAATTGCATTAAACAGCGTAATTAATATAGGGTAATCAGGCAGCAATAGATGGAGTAACCTAGGTTACCACATTTGGCAATTTTCGTGTACTTGGTGGCCAAAAAAGTCGCCAATTCCAACAACCCTAATTTTGCGATTTGGCCTAAATTTGTTAATAAAAATTCACAGTTTTCATACTGGAACTTTGAAACAAACTCATCTGCAAATTTCTACGTACATTAGGGTTACATATGACTGTAAGCTAAAAGTAGCCTACAGAAAAGTATGTGTATATCTCCAAGCTTTAAAGAAAGAATGGATATATATATCCTCATCTCCTAATTTATGTTGCTGAATTCCTTCAATTAATGACATATTTCGGATTTGTTTTAATGAATGATTTTTATAGATCCTAATGCGTCCCGAGTCCAATGGTATTTTGAATTTTCTTCTACAACCAGTATAAAGGGTTTAAATACAGGGTTAAAGTTTGGGGACCACATGTTTCACATTAGTTATACTATGCTTCTGTACACATTTTTTAAATGTAAAAACTTAATATATTGCATATCCAGTAGCAATTGTCTGAAATATTTTTACTTAATAGTAAAGTTTTTTATTCCTTTTTATTTTGCTTACAAAATATTAATTAAAAAGCATCCATTTTTGAGCTTTATGATTAAATTTTATTGTGTCTTTTATCCTTATTGCATCATTTCTTTTCCATTGGGACAAGTTAATTCGGCTTGTACCTATATAGCATTCAATTTACTTTTATATTTATTTTTATCCTTTCATTGTTAACAATTTTATTTCCATATACTGTTTTTAAATTTTTGAAAGATTAAAAGTATTATCAAAACATTCCTTTTTATTTAGATTTTTGTACGAATAATGATATTACTTTTTTTATATTTTCTTTTTAACATGGTTTATAACTGTTGTCTTGATTCATGTACCCAATCTTGAAAAAAAAAGAAATAATAACTTCTAACTTTAAAGTCTGTTATGTGAATTATGAATATTATTTTCATGTTGATTCCAGCATATTAGAAAAACTTTTAAATTTCCATTTTTTAAAACCTTTCTTTAAAAAAAATTTATAAATAAATTTGCACCTTCATAAAGACATTATTTGTTAATAACTGGAGAGAATTATTCTACCAGTGCCATTTATGTGATTTACTATAATTTAAATATACTAGTAAGAAAAGGTTTATTCATAATAGAGAGTATTGAGAAAGGTTTATTCATAATAGAGAGTATTGACAGAGGTTTATTCATAATAGAGAGTATTGACAGAGGTTTATTCACAATAGAGAGTATTGAGAGTGGCTTATTCACAATAGAATATCTTTATACTTATGCTTTTAGCTATAAAGAGAATTACGATTATTTTCTATAAGTATCTAACTGCTTAAAGATATGAAGATTGTTTGCTGATTTTAATTACTCATTATTATTTAAGTGTTTAACATTAACAGTTTTGCCAATCATAAGTAAATTGCTAGTTTATAAAATGCTGTGCCTTTCAGAATTGGCAGGTATGCAATATGAAGGAAATTTATTTTAACCTAATATATTATTAAGTTTATTTTACCTATTGTATTAATGTATTTTATATGGCTAACAAAAAGTAGTTGGTAATAATATTTAACTTGCAAATCAATTAGAAATTGAAGATTTTTTAAAAATTTGTTTTTAATAATTTTACTACTTTTGTACATAATTGAAAGTGATTCTTATATGTTATGAATTTTTTTGTTTATTTTATCTTTATTTTCTATTAAATATGTGTGGTAAATATATTTCTTTTGCTTTTGCCATGGTTCTTAATTGCATATGTCTTCTTTCCAGTTTTCTCCTCCAAAATGAGTAAAATGTTTATTTTTCATATTAAAACATCTAATTACTCTCCAAATTTGGGGGGGTGGGGGGGGTGGGAAACCCTCATATATTTAAGATATAAACCATTGGTAGAATAAAATGTAAAAATGATAAAGAAAGAAACCCAGTAAGTAGGTGAAAACTGTCGATGGCTAATATGCCATTTTTATTATACGATCCTCCAATCGTAAAATGAAAATGGCAAAACATCATAAAACAAAAATGGATATTATGATTGCTTTGTAGGCAAGCAAGAAATTATGGACCCTGTATATTTGAACTGTGGTACAATTTGACATTTCTTTAATTGTGTGTTTTAATGATGGTTCTGCATTTTAACAATAGTGTATTACCAATTAAAAATTTATTTAATGCAGCGAATCCAAATATTTTTCATGTAACAAATATTCAGATATTTTACAGACGTTTAATGAAATCGGTTCAACTAAGATTTCGATCTCTGCCAACTGTCATCAGTGTTTTTTCTGAAGTACTCTGCATTCCATTCTGATTATATGAACAAGCACATAAAGATTCATATGAGAGAATGTCTCTTTAAATTACCAAATTGTGATAAATTTTTCTCTTGGAAAGATAGCATGAAGATGCATGCGATCATGCATTAATTGGAATGATATACTCAGTCTCATTTTGAAAACATAATTTCAATGTTTGCATTTTCCTGCAGTTAGATTGTGTTTAATTTTTTTAAACATTTATTCTTCTTCTTGAAGCTTGCTAAAAGGCATCTTCATAGAAAGCAAATGATGATAAATGCCTGTGCTAAAAATGTAAATTTTAGCATAAAATTCATTTTGTCATTTTCAAATATATTTTTTCATTCATATTGCTCATATGCTGATAACCATTTACATGTATAACAAATGTGTCTTTAAATAAATAGAACTATATAACTAGGAATGTGACATAACAGACCTACAGAAAGAATTTCTAAAATGTTAAAAAATAGAACAAATCTTTCAAATCCATCAATATAATTTTACTTTAAAAGCTGGATAGCTCCATTTTAGATAAAACATTTTGCCCTACTTTTTAACAATTTTTTCCCCCAAAGTTTTTTTCACTCATGAATTTTGGTTTAAATATTTGAGTATCCATGAATGTAAAATCTGTGCCAAGCTGCTCCAAAATTCACGCCTTGCTGCATTCTGCAACAATAACGGCAAATTTCGGATTTCTGCGCCAAAAATGAGGTATTTCCTTTATTTTCATTTATTAACCCCAAAAAATAGTCTGATGTGAATGAGCTTATCTTCTGAGATCGTTATTAGAGGGTTATAAGAATCAACCAATGTTATAAGAGTTATGTTTTTATGTCTTTTTTGCTGGCGATAGGATTTATTAGTTATGCCAACAGCATTTGTTACAGGGCGAAAGTTCTTTTTAAACGATTCGAACCGATATTGGGGCGCCATCTATTGTTCTTTATAGGAACAAATAGGATAAATAATTTGCTTGTGAACATATACTACTAAATGTTTCTACAATAACTGTTTCAAATAAATGTACTAAATTTAAATTAATTCCAAATTTTATTAATATTTTACATTTGTAAATTGTTCACCACCAACCATATTTTTTTTTAATTTCTAAAATTTTTTGGAACTTTTCTCTATAATTAATATGTTTTATTTGTCCCTTTTTTTATTTATTAACTTGTTAACTAATATTTAAATTTTAAAATAATTTTAGTTTTAACAATAATTTAAAAATTAGCTGTAATTTGCCATTTGAGGATTACAATAATTCTTTATTTCCCATTTATTATTTGAACTGAATTTCTTAAGAACATTTTTTTTCCCCCACAAAAAGTCTGCAACTATGTTATATCTAGAAATATGAAAATTCCCAATCATAAAATTTGTTAAATAATATTTAAAAAAATATTTATGACATTTATTTATATGTAATTACTGTTCATTCTCCTTATGCATGACATATTGGATATATTTATTAATATTTTTTAAGAGCTAACAATTTTTCTTTATCCTTCTTGCAACTTCGAAGATTTGGGAATTCTTAGTAATGATTATTTTGATTTAAGTTTGTAAGCATGAAATTATATTAGTTATTTCAAGTTAAATGCTATGTATGTTTGAAGTATGGTATAATATATTAATAGCATTTGTGTTGACTTTTCATTAATGATGTGTTTTGCATTATGTTAAGCATTTTATTGATGGCATATTGTTAATGTGACATTCTATCTAATACAGCAACTCCAACCATTTTCTGTAAATTTGATTTTCGTTTGTCATTTTACAGATGCAGGAATCAGTTTTAATAATTTTAGTGTCTGCCAATCGTCATCAGTATCATTTCTGGGGATTCCCCAGAATCAATTTTGTTTATGTAAAGAAGCACATAAGAATTCATATGTGAAAACACCATTTCAAATGTGACAACGCTTTCTCTAATGATACCATGAAAAGACACTTGACCATCCGTCAATTGGAATTTCCCAAAGATTAAATTTTTAGACATAGATTGAAAATTTGCATTTTCTTCAAATTAGACTGTTTTGTGTACCTTTTTCAATGTTAAAAATATATAATCTCACAACTGAGGTTCACTGAAAACCATTTTGTAGAAAACAAATGCAAATAAATGTGCATTTATGTACATTCAAAAATATAATTTTTTTTAACATCTATTTTTATGCTAAACCTATAAGATTTTGTCATTTCCAGATACATTATTATTCTTTTATTAGTATTATTATAACTAAAATTTTATAAAATTAATATTCAATATTTTTTTCAAAGAAATTATTCATTTCTTTAACAAGATGGAAAATATTAACAGTTATTTAATCTAAAATATTTATTTTATATTTTTTAAGAAACTTTTAGTGTTATATTAAAGTATTTTGTATATCTTCATTGTAATAAATATTTGGTGTTGTGTTGATATTTTTGTATATATTAATATATTTTTGTTGTTTCATATGTAATTTTTTCTGTTCATTATTTTTATTTCCTTTTTGTTTGTGAAGGTAGTGTTTTCATGCATATAATGATGCACAATTGTTTAATAAAACTTTAAATAATGAAAGGATAATAAAATATAATCAATATTACTAATTCTCATTTAATGATTTTTGTATAAAATGTTATTTTTTCTACTAATCCATAACAGTTTGAGTTTTCCTACTATAGAAATTTTGTCATTTTTTAAATGTATTTTGATCTTGTTGATCATGTTCTGATAACCAATGAGATGGGGTAATAAATGTGATTATG
The DNA here is from genome assembly GCA_021605075.1 of Caerostris darwini. Classification (NCBI taxonomy): domain Eukaryota; kingdom Metazoa; phylum Arthropoda; class Arachnida; order Araneae; family Araneidae; genus Caerostris; species Caerostris darwini. The sequence continues at coordinate 14,827 of BPLQ01008969.1, forward strand.
AATAAATTGAACTAAATAACTGTGACAGATATATAGAAGGAACTTCAAAGAATTTTAATGACTATTATTTAACAAATCATTAACTTTATATAATTTTATTCTAACAGCTGAATTACAATACTTATATAAAACATTTTTGTACTATTTGTTAACAATTTAGATTTCCCAGTATTTAAAATTATCTGTGGATTATTCTTGTTCTTTAAAATTATTATGTGGATTAACAATCTGTGAGTTATTTCTTGTTGAAAATCGGAAAAAATTAACTCAAAATAATTGCCACCTAAAATTTTTATTTCTTTTTGGGATAATAGGCAACATTTTACTGCGAGAAAGAAACAGATAGTGAAAAAATATACAATCTTAGGGACTTGTGGAAGGTGAAACATAGCTGCGCTTTTACAAAATGTTATGTATTATAGGGTTAATATGTGTGAGTGGATCAAAACAGTGAAGAAAAAAGTATAATAATAATTAAAATGCTTCCCCGGAATCTGAATTAATAATTGACTATCAATTAGACAGAAGTTGGAGGATTTCTTAAAATAATTTTCTACCTAGTTTAAAACTAGGTAGGGATTTTTGATACCTTTTTTTCTTTTTATGTTCATAATTGAAATTCATTCCATTCTAAATTTTGTATTTTAACACTATTTCTTTTATTTATGTAGAACATGTTTGATATGTATAATTATGTTTCTTTTGTTTTTATTATGGTTCATTTCAGTTTTCTCCTAAAATAAGTAGTGTGTTTATTTTTCATATTTACACATTAAAGAAGCTCTTATTGAAAAATGCAGCGTCACTAAGATATCGACATGGGAAAAAAATATTAAGTTATGTTGTTACGGTGTGAAGAAAATGAATGGAGTTAAATCTCCTGCTAATTATACTAGATCATTTTTATTTTACCATTGAAAGCAATGATCACAAATTGTAGATAATAATCTCAATTTACTGCTCAGTATATTTGAACTGTGGCTCGATATATTTACATTTTTTTGTGCATCGTATTTTATTGAATAGTGTGTTTTTTATGGTTCTATGACATTTTATTGATGATATATTATTATTGTGACATTGTATTTAATGCAACAAATCTATAGCATATTCTACAATTCTAATTTCTTTTAATCTAATTTTGCAGATATTAGAATCAGTTCAGCTATGATTACAAAATGTGCCAAGCGTTATCAGTGTTATAACTGCGGGTACTCCACATCCCGTTCTGATGATATGAAGAAACATATAAGGATTCATACGGGTGAAAAGCCTTTTCAATGTCCGAGATGCGATAAAACTTTCACTCAAAAAGGCACCATGAAGACACACATGGCATTTCGTCATTTGAAGGCTAATTTTTAAAACATAATTTTAAGTCTGGCATTTGCTTCTAATTAAACTGTCTACATACAATTTTCATTTTGTGCTCTTAGTGTCAATGGTTTTAATCCGTTGTGAGGGCCACATCACACGGCCCACTAAACTGCTGACTGTTTTAGTTTGATGGGTCCTTTTTGCATTTTAATATCTTTCCCTACCAGTTTAAGGAAAGATTTTATATCATCTTCTTACTCTTTGGCTATAGTGCACTACCAGTGATTCATGAGTAAAACCTGATATCAACATAGAAAATTATGTTTTTGGTTTTTAATAAATTGTATTGCTGTATTTGCAATAAATACAATAATTAAATTGGTACATTAAATGTGGTAATTAGTTGCCACAGTTAAATGATATTTTTCCTTGTTTCAATCAAAATCTTGGTTGCTCTTATTTGTTTGCAAGTTCTAATGAAGGAAAACATCATTCCAGCATATTGAAGTGGGGGAACAAAGCCCCTCCACTTCCAAATTCATTCAATCCTCACTGTTATTGAATCACTCTGGAAGTTAGAGATTGTGTTATCTGTTCATGTATTTTCAATTAAAAAAAGTGTGAATTAAAAATTGTATAAATAGTAGTTATTGAATAATTAGTATGTATAAAAATGCCTAATTAGTAACTTTATAAATGAGTATTAAGGGTTCAAAATGCCTGTTTTTTTGGCAAATCTTTTCTGTATACTACTAATATAAACTTTTCACCAAAATGAATTTTGCTGAAAGCTATTCTATTTAGCAGAAAACTATTGTTAACAAACATATAATTATGTACTTTAAAAAAAATTCTAATGTCAATTTTTTGTGCTCACCTTATAATATCATATCTTTACATTCTCAGTTGTGATCATCCTATAAATTATGTCATATTACAATGGATGTTTTTTTTTTTTTTTAAAGACAGTATACAGTGAAAAATTATTTGTTAATTTTATCTAATATATGCTTCCAAATTTTTAAAAATTAACTTTAGTGTAGTGTTCAGACGTTTCTTGTTTCTTCAGCATTATTATTAAATATTTTTTGTGTGTCACAATGAAATTTTAAATTTTATCTTTTTTTTTAAATATGCATGTAATCATAGATTTATTCTTTTTATTATTGCTTTTATTTTCTATTTGTTTATGAGCGTCTTGTCTTTATGCATATAAAAAAATGTAAAATTGTTTTTACACCTTAATATATGGCATGAGAAAATATAATCATTATTACTAATTTTCATTGAATAATTTTTACTGAATGTTTTTACTACAGCAGGTTCATAAAATTGCACGCTTTGTAATTTTTAAACTTAATAATAGTTATGACTTATTTTATTTATTCAATGTAATATTTGTAGTAATCTCATTGGGCATCAATAATATGACAAAATACTATGTTGTCATATTATTGATGCCCAATGAGATTATTACAAATATTACATTGAATAAATAAAATTATATTTTTGCAAGCATGGCATATCTATAGAAAAAATTTCTTAAATGCTGGAAAATGGTTTTTTCACAAAATCTTTAAAATTTTTACGTAATTTTGTTCTAAAAACTAAAGAAAAATAAAACATTTAAAAAAAATTTTCAAAGACCTGTTACATAATTTTACTAACAATAGCAAGACTTTACATTACATATTTTTTAATATCTATTAACAATTTATATATACGACAGTTTAGCATTGGCATTTAATAATTTTTTTTTTATTTAACACTTTTTCAGTACTTTTAAATAAGATCATATTTTTTAAATTTAGGAAATCTAATGTCAGGGTTACCAACATTTCATTTCCGAAATTCGTATAGGCATTTTAAACTAAATAAGGACAAGAAATTCCATAAATAATAAGAAGGATACTGCTAACAATATGTTGATTATACTTTAATCTCTTAATGTAGAGAGTTCTGTGACATTTTGATGGTATATTATTCTTGTGACATTTTATTTAATGGAAAAAATTCTAAATATTTTCCACAAATCTAATTTTTTTTATTTTGCAGATTATGGATTCAGTTCTGTTAGCCTTGCAAAATGTGCCAAGCGTTATCAGTGTTCTTCTTGTGGGTACACCTCATTCCGTTCCTTTGATATAAAGAGACATATGAGGATTCACACAGGCGAAAGGCCATATCAGTGCACCTCCTGTACGAAGACTTTCAAGATAAAAGGCACCTTGGACATCCATATGAGAACTCATACGGGAGAACGCCCCTTCAAATGCCCACAGTGTGACAAAACTTTCTCTCAAAAAGGCAACATAAAGGCACACATGGCCATCTATCATCCTCAATAATCTTCCCAAGACTCATTTTTTTAGATGAACTTAATTGCAACACTTGTATCCTCCGTTCCGTCCCCAAATAGATTGTTTATTGTTATTATTAATTCACTACATAAAACACCAATTTCTCTCATTCTTCCTAGTGAAACTCGCAGACTGTCATGTCTATTGAAAAAGAATCGCTGATAAATTATGATTATCCACATTGAACTTATTTTTAATTGGAAATTTTATTTTGTGCTAATCCTAAGTTTTTATTTTCTAGCATGTTTATGATATATTACAAGGGTGGAAAATCTGCTCCAAACTGCTCTAAAATTCATATCTTTCTACATTCTGCTGCAAAAACGGCAAATTTCGCATTTTTGCACCAAACTGTGCCAAAAAAGATATTTCCATTATTTTGATTTAGTAACTCAGAAAAATAGCCTAATGTGTATGAGCCTATCTTCAGGTATCGCTTACGATCGTTATTAGATTGAGTAAGAACTAACCAATGTATAAGAATTCTGCTTTTATGACATTTTTGCTGGCAATCATCAAGTTTGTCATAGGCCTAAAATTCTTTTTAAATGGAGACAATATCGTGGCACCTTCTATTGTTCTTTGTAGGAACAAATAGGATAAATAATTTGTGAACATATACTAATAACTGTTTCAAATAAACGTATTAAATTTAAATTAATTCCAAATTTTATTAATATTTTACAATTGTAAACTATTGAAGCATAGTTTTTTTTTAATTTCTAAAAAATTTTGAATTTTTCTTTACAACTAATATATTTTATATGTCCCTTTTTTAATTTATTATCTTGTTAAATAATATCCAAATTTTAAAATGTTTTTTGTTTCTAGTAATAATTCAAAATTAACTGTAATCTGTCATTTGAAGGATTAAAGCAATTCTTTATTTCCCATTTATTACTTGAACTGAATTTCGTAAGAAAATTATAACTATGCTATATCTAGAAATATTAAAATTCTCCAAATTAAGATTTATTAAATAATATTTAAACATATATTTATGATATATGTCCATTATTTGCCAATATATAATTATTGTTCTTTCTTATGCATGGCATATTGAGTTCTTTTGTGCTGCATTTTTGCGTTTTTTCAAAAATTAAATACAAATAATTTTACACCACTTTATTTAAATTACACCACTTTGCTTTTACAAAAATAACTTATTTTAAACATATAAGCATTTTTTATTCTTACTGAATCAAAACTCTTTTGTCATTTGATACTTTTAAATTTAAATCTTTTATTATTACATTTATTTAAAATAATTCGAATTTTAGTTAAATAACATATTTAATGTAAAAATGCACGCCAACATTCAGAGAAAAATTTAATATATTTTATCTATTAAATAATTTAATAATCATATTTTTAAAAATCCATTAAAAATCGGTGCAATATTTTGATTAAAAATATTCATTGCTAAGAATTCCAAAATATTCAAAGTTTCAAGAAGAATTTAATAAATACATGCATTACTGAAATTTGCCCCAATTCAATAATGAATGTATTTATTAATATACATTAACTAAATAATTATTTTATTATCTATGCATTAAACAAAAAATAATTTTTAACATTCAATTCAAATTTTCTTTTTATTAATGTATGAATCAATAAATTAGTTTAATGTTAAATTTCGAATATCATGCAAAATGATTGAGTTTAATTCAATTTCGATACAAATCATGCAATTTTATTTCATATCAATCATACGATTGCTAAATAATATAAAATTTATTAGTATAGGCTTTGAAATCTGAAGTAGAACTGTTAATGTAAATATAGATTTCTACAAAATCACTGAGAGGGAGAGAAAGCTACTACAAAAATGCAATTTGCCCTGCTACAAAACCACTGAAAGCTACTACAAAAATGCAATTTGCCCTGCTACGAAAATCATTTTTTGGTTTTCCACCCCTTCTATTATTATCTACCTTTGTTCATGTGTTATTACAGTTGAATTTGTGTAGTATTAGTATTGTAGTACATTTTTTCAAATTATTATTAATTTCTTTAAAAAGAACAAAAAATAATGACATTTATTTAATCTAAAATATATGTCATATTTATTGAAGAAACTTTACTGTTACATTAAGTATATCTCCATTGTAATAAATGCAAATATTTTTTCATGTATGTGTTACATTAAAATTCAAAATACTATTTTGTATCATTGTCTGTTTATCTCTAACTTCATTTACAAAGAGAAAATAAAAACAATGACTTCTATGTTTTCATACATAAATTCATGTAAAATTATTTCAGAGTGCTTTAAATAATGGAATAATAATAAAATGTAATGGTATTAACCTTCAATGAATGTTTTGTGCATAAGATATTATTTTTCCTACAACTATTCCATAACATTTAGGGTTTTGCTATTTTTAGTATTTTTTTTTTCATCATATTAATAATGAAATAGTGTAACTAATGTGACTATGTATAAAGGGAGTTGTAGGATATATGAACATTACATAGGTAATAAAAATGTTGAATTTTTTAACAAATATTTCAACACTTAATTTAACTCTAAAGATTCAATTACTATTCTAGGTAAAACGTTTTGCTGTACTTGTTAAAACGAATTTTTTTTTTTGGAGAATTAAGTTTTTCACAAAAGATTGCTTTCATTTGTATATTTTAATTTTAAAAATTGAATACTTTTCAATAAAATCTCCATTTGTAGCACATACAGTATCGAATGACTTTGCTTCCAATATTTCATTTCTAAAATTCGAATTTGCATTTTGAGGTAGTATGTAGTATGAAATTTAATAATTAAAAAAGATAAAAGTAATTTCTGACTATAATCTTAGTGAATTTACGTTTATCATTCTGGTTGTGAATTATAGGATGTAACAAACTGTGGAATATTTTTTTCAAGATTAACGTTGAAAAAAAGCATCACCTCCTAAAAATTTATTTCATTAAAAAAAAAAATATGTAGAATTAGTGAGTGAAGGGGAGAAAAAATGTCAGTTTGTCCCATATTAAAGAGTAAATCTGAAGAAGATGTGGATAGTAAAACTTTTCGATTTATATTTGTGATTTGAAATTGATTCTTCCTGTATGTTCTGATGTGTTTCTTAATTTTATCTTTATTTCTTGAATTTTTTATAGATCATATTCGTTAATTATTTTTCTTTCGATTTTACTAGGGTTCAAATTTACATATTTCTTCCCTGTTTTCTTTCTCTAATAAGGCAGGAAATTATTGTAGTTATTCTAAATGAAATTTTCCATATATTTGAAGTGTACATTAATGACACTTTGCGTAACATTTTATTACTAGTTTTTTTCATGCTGGTTGTTATGCCAGTATAAAAAAAAGGCATATGAATTTTTTATAAATGTTTTTTTAAACTACAAATATAACCTTTTAACTCAATTTTCCAATTTTTAATTAATTATTGCTTTCGTTTTTTATTTATTTATAAACGTCTTGACTTTATCCATAAAAAAAAAGGTAAAATTGTTTTTACAACTTAGTATATGACACCATTAAAATACAATCATTATTATTAATTTTCATTGAATATATTTATTTAATGTTTTTTCTACAGCAGGTTTATAATATTTCATGTTTTGTAGTTTTTTAACTTATAGTATTTTGTCATATTATTGATGCCCAATGAGATTATTACAAATATTACATTAAATAAATAAAGTTATATTTCTGCAAGCAGGACATATATCTATAGAAAGAATTTCTTAAATGCTAAAAAATATTTCTATACCCTCAGCATTATCTTATAGCCTTGACCAACCATTGGCTGTTGCTTGTTTAAGATCTAAACTACATTAAGTGGAGATGGAATGGAAAGAAATGTTTATATTCATGTAATGCCGTCTGAGTATACAAGATCATTTTTATTTTTCCATTGAATATTATAGCCGCAAAATTTAGACAGAAATATATAGTATTTTTTCCAAGCTAAATGCTCGTATGCAGCATTTGCCTAAAAGTTCATTAATAAAGTGTTTTATATTCGATTCAATGAATGTAATTAATTGTATACTTTTTATGAGACAGTTCATTTAATAGAACAAATTCAAAATATTTTATACAAATATAATGTTTTGTTATTTTACAGGCGCTGAAATGACTCATGCTAAGATTGCGATATCTGCCAAGCATCACCAATGTCCCTTCTGTGTGTACTCCACATTCTATACTTGTGATATCAAGAAGCATATAAGGATCCACACTGGCGAAAGGCCATTCCAGTGCACCTTCTGTATGAAAACTTTCACCGAGAAAGGCAACTTGACCATTCATATGAGAACTCACACAGGAGAACGCCCCTTCAAATGCCCACACTGCGACAAAACTTTTTCTCAGAAAGGCAACATGAGAGCACACATTGCCTTATGTCATCTTCAATGATCTTCCTAAAACTCATTTTTTTAGACATTACAAGTTTTGCAATTAAGATCTATACTCCCCAAATAAATTGTTTATTATTATTTTTAATTGACCATTTAAAACCCCAATTTCTCCCATTCTTCCTAGTAAAACTCTCAGATTGTCATGTCTATTGAAAAAAATAATAACTGATAAACATTTGATTATATACATTCAACATTTTTTTAAAATGTAAACTCAATTTTTGTCCCAAAGTTTTTATTTTCTATCATGTTCATGATATATTAGTATTACCTATGTTCATGCATTATTATAGCTAAGTTTGCATAGTATTAATGTTGTAATACATTTTTCCAAATTATTATTAATTCCTTTAAAAAGATGAAAAATAATGACATTATCTAAAATATATTACTTCAAATAAGAAACTTGAAGAAATTTTACTGTTATATTAAATATATCTCCATTCTAATAAATACAAATTTTTTTTTTATGTGTGTGTATCATTAAAATTAAAAATACTATACAATTTTGTATCTTTTCTGTTGATTTTTAACTTCGTATACAAAGAGGAAATAAAAACGACTTGTGTGTTTTCATGCAAAAATTTGTGTAAAATTATTTCAGATGGCTTTAAGTAATGAAAAGATAATAAAATAAAATAGTAATATTATTTTTCAATGTAGGTTTTTGTGCATAAAATGTTATTTTTCCTACAACTTTCCATAACAAATGAGATTGTGTAACTAATGTGTATATATAAATGGATAGGATGTATGGACATTACATAAGTAATCAAAATGTTGAATTTTTTAACAACTTTTTCAATACTTACCAACTTTTAATCTGAAAACCAAACATAATTTTAGGTAACACATTTGTTAAAACGAATTTTTTTTCTGAAGTTATTAAACCTTCCCCAAAAATTGCTTTCAACCATGTATTTTGGTTTTTAGTACTTTTCATTAAAATCTTTTGTGACACAAAGAATATCTGATGCCATTGCTTCCAACATTTCATTTCTAAAATTCTTGCATGCATTTTGAAAGAAATAATGATTAAAGTATGAAATTTAATTAAAAAGGACAAAACTGTAAATTCTGCCCATAATCTTAGTGAATATATACGTTTACCTTTCTTATTGGGAATTTTAGAGTGTAACAATTTTTTCTTTCTTCAAAATTAACTTGAAAAATGCATCGCCTCCTAAAAACTATTTATTTTATTTGAAAAAAATTGGTATATTTAATGTGTGAATAGGGAAAAATACCAGTTTGTTTCAAATTAAAGTATTATTGATAGTGAAACCTTTCTTTTTATTTGTGTAATTTGAAATTGATTTTTCTTGTATGTTCCGATATGTACTTAATGTTCTCAATTGTACTCATATTTCTTTAATTTTTTTGTAGAATATATTTTTAAATTATTTTTCCTATGATTTTACTGGGGTTCTTATTTTCACATCTCCTTTTCAGTTTTCTTTCTCTGATAGGAAAATTAGGAAATTATTGTAGTTATTCCAAATGAAATTTTCCATATATTTGAAGTGGTACTGTATATTAATGGCATTTGTGTGACATTTCATTACTTGTACATTACTAGTATTTTTATGTTGGTCATTATGCATTTTATAAATTTTTAAAAAATTATACTGGTTGTTATGAATTTAACTATTTTATTAAACTGCAAATCGAACCATTTAACACAAATTTAATTTTTCCTTATTTTACAGACTCTGTAATTGGTTCTCCTGATATTGGGATATTTACCAAGCGTCATCAATGTCCTTTCTGCGAATACTCAACATCTCTATCTGCTGATTTGAAAAAGCACATAAGGATTCATATGGGAGAACGACCTTACAAGTGTCCCATATGTGACAAAACTTTCGCTCGAAAAGATACCATGAAAACACACCTGATCATCCATCGTTCGGCATGGTCTCGCACGAATTTTTAAAACATAATTTGGATATTTGCAATCGGATACCTGGAATCAGATTGCATTTAATTTTTTTTTAACACTTATTCTCTCAAGTGAAGATAGCAAAAATTAATTTTTGTTGAAAACTATTTCTAATAAACCATTATGCATATTTTTTAGAAACATCGCTTTTCTTTTATTTTTATCTTAATTTTTGTGTTAACTAGGTGTGTTGTAAGTTTTTAATATTATTATTGTTATTGTTTTCGTGATATGTTATTGCTGTATTTTTATATAACTTTGTTAGCATATTCATGCGTATAATATGTAAAATTATATTTTAAATTTTATTATAAGCAAATAATATAATTTATTAAGTTCTACTTATTTCATTTAATTTTTTGTATGCGTATACCAAATGTTATGTTTCCCATTGTTGGTCTATATACATTTTCTTCTTATTTATTTAAATTTTTTTTTATCTTATTGATTATTTGCAGGTAACCAATAAGAATAAGTAACTATGAATAAATATTATAATATCATTGTGAACTTAATTTAACAATCTAGTATGAATTTATAAAATGTAAAAAAATATTTTTTAAAAATCCTTTAAAGTTGTCAACATTAATTTTATCATAAATACTGTGTAGCACCATTTAACATAAAGCATTTTGTTATACTTGTTGACAGTTGTTTTTTTCTCATAAATTAATTTTTTCCCCTGAAATTGCCTTCAGTAATGAATTTTGATCTGAACCCTTTAGTACTTTTCAATGAGATCTTTTGTTGCACATTGAAGTTCTAATGTCATGGGAGTCAACATATCATTTCTGAAGTTTATATATTCATTTTTAAGCAAATATCTACAATGATGTATAAAAGTTAATAAATAAATAAATAAATAAATAAATAAGAATAAATAAAATTAGCTCTCCGATCATATACATTTAACTTTCTTGACTTAAAAGACTTACTTGTTTCTATGTATAGGCTGATAATTTGTTGATTTGCTTTTATTGGGATTTAACTAAAAATGAAGAAGAAATTTGAACTTAAATATTTTTTTTTCCTGGGAAATAAAGTAGAATTTCATTACGGGAAAGAGACAGTCCTAAAATAAAATGGGAATTCGCGGATGATGAAAGGAATTTGTGCTTAGATAAAATACTGTGTGTCATGTGCTTAATATGTATGAACGGATGAAGATTGGATAGTAAAAAGGAATTAAAAGGCTTTCTCAAAAAAAATTAATAATTGACTAAAAAAATATACTAAAAGCAGAAAGTTTTTAGGAAATTTCTTGTATTTCGTATTTTAAAACTTGTTAATGATACTTTATAAATATTTTTTTTTTGTGCATAATTGAAATTGATTCTTTCATTCTGTCCTAAGATTTTTCTTTATTTTTTTATTACTGTAGAATATGCCTTTTAAATGTTATTCTCTTTACTTTAGGTTTATATATGCATTCTTCTATTTTCTAGTTATAAGTTTCGGGTAGAAATTGCTATGCATTGCTCAGTATATTTGAATTGGGACACATATTAATAACATTTTTTTGTGTCATATTTTATGACTGTTGCGTTTTATTTATGATTCTATGATATTTGATTTAAAACATAAAATTTTCTTGTTATTTTATAGATTCCAAAATTCATTTAGATACCATTGTAATCTGTCCAAATGTCATCGGTGTTTTTTTCTAGGGTGCTAATTGCCTTTGTTCGGGGCACTACTATTATAAATAAATTTGTATAAAGTTAGTCTTGGATTATTTTATTATTTTTCAAATAAATTATTATTCACTTCTTAAACACGATGGAAAATAATGGAATTTATTTAATCTAAATTTTTAAAAAAATTTTTCAAAGAAATGTTATTGTTATATTTATATATTTATTTCATCTTTATTGCAATGGATATAATGGCTCTTTTTAATCTAAAATATTTAATTTCTGAATTTTTTGAAATTTTTTTTTAATATTTGAATTTTTATTGTACCTTTGACATAATGATTATAAATACTTTATGTATTACATTGAAATTTCAAAATATATTTTTATTTTGCCATTTATAATAATATTTAATGTTTTTTTTAATTATTGTTTTTTTTTTTTTTCCCTTATTTATTCTCTTGAAAGCACACACGAGAACCCACACAGGACAGCACCGCTTCAAATGTTCGCAGTGTGGCAAAAATTTAGGCAGAAAAGACGCCATAAGGACACAGATGTTTCTCTATCATTCGGAATAATCTTTTCACTTAGCCATTTTTAAAATGTAATTTCAATACATCTTTCATTGCCCATTTCCTCTGCTTCTGGTAGTATCAATCTTTTTGATGCATTGGTAGTGCCACATGACATGGACCATGAAATTTTTGACAGTTGATTTGTTGAGGAGGTATGCCAATGACATTGCTTCTTGATAAATGAGTTTAGGGGGAGATATGTCTTCCATAAAGATTTTTCCAGTTGCATGTTTTTTTAGTATAAGTCTGTCGATGTGTGACTTTCGATCATCACATAGTCTGAGGTTGTAGCACATTTCACAGGTGGAGTAAAACTCTCATCCTGCTAATCTTTGGCCAAAGGACACTGACCACTGGTCAGTGAATAAAAATTAATGTCAACACAAAAGGTTATAATTTTGGTTTTGCGTAAATTGTTTCGAACTTGACGGCAAATTCAATAATCAAAGAGATTCCATAGATACTATAATATTTTGTTGATAAATAAAAAAAAAAAATCATACTTATTTCAATCCAAATGTTGGCTGCTGACATATTTTTGTATGGCCTTAAGTTGATTAATTGAAACACTTGATTCTACTCCTCTAAAATAAAATAAACTGTCTCCCGTTCATGAAATGTTGATATATTCTCGTATTGAAACACCTTGGATTATTGTATTATGACGATTGTGTAATTACATGTCTTCCACAGGTTTATAAAATATAAATAAATCAAGTTAGAAGTAGGTATCTTTCCTAGGCGTGGAATTATAGATTAAAATGTTCTATTTTTGGCAAATTTTCTTTGTATAGCTCTAAGATAAAAAAAATTCACCAATGTTGCTCATTTTTCCAAATAAGTTTCGCAGAAAGTCATCTTTACAGAAAACAATAGCTAATATACATTGATTATGCACATGGAACAACGTTGTTTTTATTTTAAACTCTCTTTTTATTGCTAACCGTATAGGCTTTTATTTTGTAGTTTTTGTGAAATGGCAACTATTGTCTTTGTTTAGCTATTAATAATAAAACACCTGAATATTTAAATATATTTATTAATATTGCTGCAAGTTTATTTAATTTTGTGTAAAATTAGTCTTGGAATACTATTTTTCAAATAAATTATTATTCGCTTCATGAAAAATAAGGACGTTTTTTAATCTAAAATATATTCATCTTCAACATAACAATTTTAAATATTTTCTTAAGCCTCTCATTGAAATTTAAAAAATATAATTGTTGTGTTACATATAATAATTTTTTGTACCTCATTATTTTTATTTTCTCCTTGTTTGTAAAGATCATAAATCCATTGTATATTTTTGCGTAAAAAAATGTATTAAATTGCTTTTCAAAATGTAAAATATTGTAAGATACAATAAAATATAATTTCCATTCAATATTTTATGCATAATAATTTATATTTCCTTAAACTAATTGATAAAATTTTACGCATTCACTTTTTATAAATATTTTTGTTCATCTTAGTCATTGTATACTGATAACCACAGAGATGGTGTTGCAAATGTAACTGTGAATAAATATAACTACATAACTGTGAACTTGTCATGGCAGATATATTAAAAGAAACTCAAATTGTTAAAAAATATTTTTTAAATTGTTAAAAGTAAAGCATCGCTTTAGATAAAATGTTTTCCTACTAGTCAACAATTTATATTAACGAAGTTTATGCAGGTTTTTCATGAGAGATTGCTTTCACTGATTCATTTCGAGTTAAACATTTTCAAAGCAGATCCATAAATATTTGATGATTTTTATTATTTTGTTTTACAAAGATTAAAATTTGTTTAATTTTTTATATAAATATATTTATATTTTATTGTTATAAATGAAATTGATTCGATTATTATAAATAAATTGAAATTAAGCAGTTTTTATTTATTTTTACTTTTTATTTTTTTTACAGAATGGATTGGTAAATATATATTGATTGTTTTTACTATGATTCTTTTATGTATAAGTCCCCATTCCTGTTTTCCTCATCTAATATCATCAACTTGTTTTTTTCCCAGTATTAAAATTTAAAAAGCTCTTGAAGATTAAAAAAAATATTAATTTCAGATATTCACATTGAGTGGCAGGGGGAATGTATCGAAAGATTTATATGCATGACATGTCCACTGAGTATGCAAGATCATTTTTATTTTTCCATCGAATATTACAGTAGCGGATTTTAGGCAGAAATTTATTGTATTTTTTGCAAGTTAGACGCTCATATGCAGCCAGCAATTTTCTAAAAGTTTTTTAATAAAATGTTTTATGGTTGATTGAATGAATGTAATTAAGGGTGTATTTTTTATGTGACATTTCTTTTAATAGAACGAATTCAAATTATTTTATACAAATTTAATATTTTGTTGTTATTTTACAGGCACTAAAATAGCGTTCGTTAAGATTGCGATGCCTGCCAAGCGTCACCAATGTCCCTTCTGTGTGTACTCCACATTCTATTCATGTGATATCAAGAAGCATATAAGGATCCACACGGGTGAAAGGCCATATCAATGCACCTCCTGTACAAAGACTTTCAGGGTAAAAGGCAACTTGGATATCCATATGAGAACTCACACGGGAGAGCGCCCCTTCAAATGCCCACAGTGTGACAAAACTTTCTCTCAGAAAAGCAACATGAAGGCACACGTGGCCATCTATCATCTTCAATAATCTTCCCAAGACTCATTTTTTTAGACGAACTTAATTGCGACACTTGCATCATCTGTTCCCATCCAAAATAGATTGTTTATTGTTATTATTATTTCGCCACATAAAACGCCAATTCTCTCATTCTTCTTAGTGAAACTCGCAGATTGTCATGCCTATTGAAAAAAAAAAAAAAAAAAATGTGTGATTATGCACATTCAGCATTTTTTTTAACTATAAACTCTATTCTTGTGCTAATCCTAAGTGTTTATTTTTTAGCATGTTCATGATACTCTGTATTATTATTACCTTCATTCACGTGTTATTAAAGCTGAATTTGCATAGTATTAATATTAATACTATGCAAATTCAGCTTTAATAATAATAATTTTTTTCCAAATTATTATTAATTTCTTAAAAGTCGAAAATCAGTAACATTTATTTAATCTAAAATATTTTATTTCATATTTACTGAAAAAGCTTTACTCTTATATTAAATATATCCCCATTATAATAAATTCAAAAAATTATTTATGTATGTGCTGCATTCAAATTAAAAATTTTGTATCACTGTCTGCTTATCTTTAACTTCATTTACAAAGAGAAAATAAAAACAATGACTTCTTTTATGTTTTCATGCATAAATACATGTAATATTATTTCAGAAAAAAAAAATCCGAAACATTTTCCACTAATCTAATTTCTTGTTAATTTACAGATCCTGAAATTAATTTAGATAAGGTTACAATATATCTAAACACCATCAGTGTTCTCTCTTCGGGTACTGATTGTTCAGCGGTATTAATAAAAATAAATTTGCATAAAGTTAGTATTGGAATATTATTTTTCAAATAAGTTATTATTCTCTTCTTTAACTTGATGGAAAATAATGGCAGTTATTAAAATCTTTTATATATTTTTTGTGGAAATGTTATTGTTATATTTAGATATTTATCACATTTACATCTTAATGGGTATAATGGACCTTTTGAATATTAAATATTCAATTTCTGATTTTTTGAAGCAATTTTGTTTTAATTTTTGAATGTTAGTTATACCTTCAACGTAATGATTATAAATACTTTTTTATGCATTGCATTGAAATTTCTAAATATATTTTTATTTTGTCGTTTATAATAATATTTAATGTTCTGTGTGTTATTGTTCTTAGTTTCTTCTTATTTATGGAGGTCATAACTTCTACAGTATATTTATTTATACAAGAATCTAAAATTGTTTTAAAAGAATTATAAAATAATGTAAGGTACAATAAAATATATTGATAATTACTAACATTCATTCAATAAATGTGTTACGTAAATTTTTTTAGTTTTACTATGTTTCTATATGCATAAGTCTCAGTTCTAGTTCACTGTGTCTAAAATATGTGAAATGTTTTTCCCTTTATTAAACTTTTAAAAAGCTCTTGAAAATTAACATATTTTTTATATATAAAGATAACATATTAATAGCATTTAAAAACATATTAAAAGAATGTTTTATTGATGGTAATGTAAATGTAATTAAGACTGTATTATCAATATAATGCCACATTTGCTTCATTAAGCAAATGAAAGATATTTTCTTCAAATCTAATTTTTTGTTATTTTGCAGATATTGGAATAACTTTAGCTAAGATTGCTGAGTCTGCTAAGCGTCATCAGTGTTCCACCTGTGGATACTCTACTTTCATTTCTGCCGATATGAAGAAGCACATACGGATTCATCCTGGCGAAAGGCCATTTCAGTGCACCCTCTGTACGAAGAGCTTTAAACAACAGAGCAATTTGAAAGCACACACGAGAACCCACACAGGACAGCATCCTTTTAAATGTTCGAAATGTGGCAAAACTTTTGCCCGGAAAAACGTTTTTTTGTCATTCTAAATAACTTTTCATGGACACTTTTTAAAATTATAATTTCAATACATCTGTACTTCTATTCCGGTTCAATTCCTCTTCATCTGATAGTATCAAACTTTTTGATCCATTGTGAATGTCACATGGCACGGACCACTAAATTGGTGACAATTGTTTTGTTGAGTAAGTATGCCAATGATATTGCTTCTAGATAACTGCATTTTGGGGAAAGTAATGCCTTCCATAAAAATATTCCGAGTTGCAAGTTTTTTTAGTATAAGTCCGTCGATGTGTAACTTTCGATCATCACCTAGTCTGATTCTGTTGTATATTCTGTTAATCTTTGGCCAAAGGATACTATCACTAGTCTGTGACTAAAACTTAACGTCAACACAAAAGATTATAATTTTGGTTTTGAGTAAATTGTTGTTTCGAATTTGACAGCAAATATATTAATCAAATGGATTCCACAAATACTAATAGTTTTTTGGTAAATAAAGAAAATTCATACTTATTGTTATTCAAATGTTGGCTGCAGATATACTTTCGTATGGCCTTATGTTGATTAATTGAAACACTTGATTCTATTCCTCTAAAATTAATTAAATAGCTTCCAGTTCTATTTTCTGCCTATATTCTCGTATTGAAACACCTGAGATGATTGTATTATCATGATTGTGAAATGTATTATCAGCTGCAATTTTTGGGAAATATAAATCAAATAAGAATTGAAAACCAGAAAATATTCCTATGTTGTGTAATTATAGATCAAAATACCCTCTTTTTGGCTGATCTTATCTGTATAATCCAACATAAGAAAAATTCACCAGTGTCGCTCAATTTTCCGAGTAAGGCTTGCAGAAAGTCATCTATATAGTAAACAATAGCTAATACACACTGATTATACTCATTGAAGAACATCATTGTTTTTTATTTCAATCTTTTTATTGTATCTTCACCATAATTAATTATCTGTATAATTTTTATTATGTATTTTTTTTTATTGTATCTGTAACTTAATGATTTAGCCTTATAAGTTTTTATTTTACTAATTTGTGTTTGTGAAGTATAATTATTGTCTTTGTTCAGCTAGACATAATAATACTACAACAAATGTATTTAATTTTGTATAAAATTAGTCTTGGCATATTATTTTTCAAATAGATTATTATTCACTTCTTTGAAAGAAAAAATAATTATCTGTTTTTATTCTAAATTATTTAATTTTGGATTTTTCTTAGAAACTATATTATCATATTTTAATGTTAATTGTATCTTCAACATAATGGTTTTAAATATTTTATGCATCTTATTGAAATTTCAAAAAATATATTTGTTGTATCAAATATAATAATGTTTTTTCCATCATTTTTTTTCTTTTCTCCTTGTTTGTGAAGATCATAAATTCCATTGTGTATTTATTTATAAAAGAATGTAAAATTGCTTTTTAAAATGTAAAATATTGTAAGATACAATAAAATTCAAAATTTTAATGAAATATCCTATGCATAATATTTTATAGTTTCTAAAACTAATCCATAAAATTTACTCTTTCTTATCTTTATAAATATTTTTGGCCATCTTTTTCATCATATAGTGATAACCAATGAGATGGTGTTGCAAATGTAACTGTAAATAAATATAACTACATAACTGTGAACTTTTCAGGGCTGATATATGGAAAGAAATTAAAAATGTTGAAAAATATTTTTTAATATTTGTTAAGAAAAAAGCATCACTTTAGATAAAATGTTTTTCTGCTAGTCAACAACTTATATAATCTAAAGTTCTGCAGGCGTTTTGAGTGATTGCTTTTATTTATTCATTTAGAGCTAAACGCTTCAGAATCAAATACATAAATATTTGATGATTTTTTTTATTGATTTGTTCTATAGAGTTTAAAATTTCTTAAATTAATATATATATATATATATATATATATTATATTTATAATTGAAATTTATTCTTTTGTACACTAATAAACAGTTTTTATTTATTTTTACTTTATTTGTCAGATTTTTATTCAGAAAATATATTTTTTTCTAAGTTAAACACTCATATGCAGCATTTGTCTAAATGTTCATTAATGAAGTGTTTTATAGTTGATTGAATGAATGTAATTAATTGTGTATTTTTTATGTGACATTACATTTAATAGAAAAATATCAAAATATTGTATGCAAATATAATGTTTTGTTATTTCACAGGCACTACAATAACATTCACTGAGATTGCGATGTCTGACAAGCGTCATCTGTGCCCCTTCTGTGTGTACTCCACATTCAATACTTGTCATATCAAGAAGCATATAAGGATCCACACGGGCGAAAGGCCATATCAGTGCACATTCTGTACGAAGACTTTCACCGAAAAAGGCAACTTGAACATCCATATGAGAACTCATACGGGAGAGCGCCCCTTCAAATGCCCACAATGTGACAAAACTTTTTCTCAAAAGGGAAACATGAAGGCACACATAACCTTAAATCATCTTCGATGATTTTCCCTAGAAAAAATTTTTTTAGACAGTAGTACATAATTAAAATAATTGCATCCTCCCGTCCCTCCCCAAATAGTTTATCATTATTATTATTTGACCATTTAAAACGCTAATTTGTCTCCTTCCTAGTGAAACTCTCAGATTGTGATGTCTATTGAAAAAAAAATTACTGCTAATCGTGTGATTATATACATTCAACATTTTTTTAAATTATAAACTCTATTTTTGCGCCTAAATTTTTATTTCTTAACATGTTCATGATATATTATTTCTATTACCTTTTTTTCATGTGTTATTATAGTTGAATTTGCATAGTAATAGTATTGTAATATATTTTTCCAAATTATTTATTAAATGTCAAATTAATAAATATTAAATAAGTGTCATTATTTATAGACAAAAAAATAATGACATTTATTTAATCTAATAAAAAATTATGCCAATTATTTAATCCAAGATATATTATTTCATATAAAATGGAAAAAGTTTACTGTTATATATCTCCATTGTAATAAATATGGAAATTTTTATGCGTGTGTTGCATTAAAATTCAAAATATTATTTTGTACCAATGTCTGTTTATGTTTTTTATTTATAAAGAGAAAATAAAATCGATGACTTCTGTGTTTTCATGCATAAATTCATGTAAGAGTATTTCAGAATGCTTTAAGTATTGGAATGATAATAAAATATAATTGTATTATTAATGTTTAGTGCAGACAATGTTATTTTTCTTTTAGCTATTCCATAACATTTAGGGTTTTGTTATTTTTAGTATTTTTTCATCACATTAATGATAAGTTCATAACACATGAGATAGTGTTATTAATGTGACTATGTATAAATGGAGCTATAGGATATATGGCTGTTACATAAGAAATCTAAATGTTGAATTTTTTAAGATATTTCTATACTTAATTTTATTCTAAAAATTAAATAATACTATTCTAGATAAAATATTCCGCTCTACTTGTTAAAAAGATTTTTTTTTTGTTGGTATTAAGTTTTTCACAAAAGATTGCTTTCATTTGTATATTTTAATTAAAAAATTTAGTACATTTCAGTAAAATCTCCGTTTGTGGCACATACAATATTTAAAGCTTTTCATTCCAACATTTCATTTCTAAAATTCGTATATGCATTTTGAAAGAAATAACGACGAAGTATAAAATGAATAATTAAAAAAGATAAAACTTTAATTTCTGCCCATAATGTGGTAATGATCCATTTATCATTCCTGTTGGGAATTATAGACTGTAATAATCTGCGGATTTTTTTCTTCGAAATGAAAATTAAAAAAAAAGCATCATCTACTAAAAATTATTTATTTTATTTGAAAAAAATAGGTAGTGTTATTGAGTGAAAGGGGGAAAAAAACAACAGTTTTTTCCAAATTAAAGTATTATGGATAATAAAAGCTTTCTTTTTATATTTGTAATTTGAAATTGATTCTTTCTATATGTTCTGATATGTTTCTTAATTTTACACTTTTTTTAAATATTTTGTTTAATATATTTGTTAATTGTTTTTCTTTTAATTTTACTAGGGATCATATTTATTTCAAATTTTCTTTCTCAAACATTTCAGGAAATTATTGTATTTATTCTAAATAAAATTTTCTATTCTTTGAATATGGTGCTATATTTTAATAACACTTGTATGTTATTTCATTACTAGTTTTTTATGTTTGTCATTATGCATTTTATAAATTTTTTTATTAAAAAAAGGAATGAATCAAACCATTTTACACAAATTTAATTTTCTTTATTTTTACAGCGGCTGTGATTGGTTCTCCATATATTGGGAAATATGCCAAGCTTCATCATTGTCCTTTCTGCGAGTATTCTGCAACCCAATTTTATGATGTGAAAAGGCATATAAGGATTCATACAGGAGAACGTCCTTTCAAATGTCCAAAATGTGACAAAATTTTCGCCCGAAAAGATAACATGAAAAGACACGTGATTGTTCATCATTCGGAATTGTCTTCTCGTCCATGCATTTTTGAAACATAATTTGAATACTTGCATTTCCTTGCAATCAGTTTATATTTACACTTATAAACACTTATTCTCCTAAGTGAAGATAGCAAAAAAGCACCTTTGTTGAAAATTATTGCTATTAAACCTCCTGATTATGCATATTTAAAACATTGTTTTTCTTTTATATTTATCTTAACAGTATAAGATTCTTTATTTTATTATTCTTGTTTTCATGATATATTATTATTGTGTTTTTTATGATTTCATTAGTGTATTCATGCATACAATTATGTAAAATTATATTAATTTTACGACTATGGAATAATGTTAGTTTAATATGCATTACTCATATTAATTTAATTTAATTTTTTTTATTTTTGGTTCCTATAAATGTTATTTTTTCTAGAGCTGGTCTATATAAAAATTTCCTAATTTTTTTTTTACATATCTTTTTTATTTTAATTATAATTTGTTGGTAACCAATGAGAATAATCATAACTATGAACAAATAAAATAATATTACTTTGTAATATAACAATTCTCTAGTATGAATTTATAAAATGTTGAAAACTATTTTTAACAAATCGTTCAAAGTTGCTCACTTTAATTTTATCATAAACACTATGTAACACCATTTAACAAAGTATTTTGTCATACTTGTTGACAGTTTTTTTTTTCTCATAAATTAATTTTTTCTCCTGAAACTGCCTTCTGTAATGAATTTTGATCTGAATACTTTTGTACTTTTAGTACTTTTCTTCTTTTGTTGCACATTGAAGTTCTAATGTCATGGCAGCCAACATGTCAATTTCGGAGTTTGTCTATTCATTTTTAAGCAAATATATACAATGATGTATGATACTCTTTTATGCTTTGCATTGAAGTTTCTAAATATATTTTTGTTTTGCGGTTTATAATAATATTTAATGATTTGTTTATTATTGTTTTTAGTTTCTCCTTATTTATAAGTTCATAACGTCTACAGTATTTTCTTTTTCAAAACTTTTTCTCAGAAGGAAAACATGAATTCACACATGGCCTTAAGTCACCTTTGATGATTTTCCCTACAGAAATTTTTTCAGACAATAGTACATAATTGAAAAAATTGCATCCTCCCCCTCCCCCAAATAGTTTATTATTATTATTATTTGACCATTTAAAACGCTAATTTCTCTCATTCTTCCTAGTGAAACTTGCAGATTGTCATGTCTATTGAAAAAAAAAATTATGATAAACGTTTGATTATGCAGATTCATAATTTTTTTAAACTGTAAACTATATTTTTGTGCTAATCCTAAGTTGTTTTTTTTCTAGCATGTTCATCATATATTATTATTACCTTTTTTCATGTGTTATTATAGTTGAATTTTCATAGTAGTATTATTGTAATATATTTTTCCAAATTATTATTAATTTCTTTAGGTAGACGAAAAATAATATTTATTTAATTTAAAATATGTTATTTCATACTTACTGAAAAACTCTACTGTTATATAAAATATGTCTCCTTTGTAATAAATACAGATATTTTTATGTGTGTGTTGCATTAAAATTGAAAATACTATTTTGTATCATAGTCTGTTTATCTATAACTTCATTTAAAAGGAGAAAATAAAAACAATTTTGTGTTTTCATGCATAAATTCATGTAAACCTATTTCAGAATGCTTTAAGTAATGAAATGATAATAACATGTAATAGTATTATTAATCATCAATTAATGTTTTGTGCACGAAATGCTATTTTTCCTACAACTATTCCATAACATTTAGGGTTTTGCTATTTTTAGAATTTTTTTTTTCATCATATTAATGATAAGCTCTTAAATGAGATAGTGTCATTAATGTGACTATGTATAAATGAAGCTGTAGGTTATATAAACATTACATAGGTAATAAAAATGTTGAATTTTTTAACAAATATTTCAATTCTTACTAAATTTTACTCTGAATATTAAAAAATACTATTTTAAGTAAAACATTTCGCAGCACTTGTTAAAAAGTTTTTTTGTTGGAGTTAAGTTTTTCATAAAAGATTGCCCCATATTGTATATTTTGATTAAAAAAATTTTGTACTTTTCATTAGTCTTCATTTGTGGCACATATGATATCTAATGCCTTTGCTTCCAACATTTCATTTCTAAAATTCGTATATGCATTTTGAAAGAAATAACGATGAGAATGTATGAAACTTAATAATTGAAAAAATAAATAAAACCGTAATTTTTGCCCATAATGTAGTAATTATTAATTTATCATTGTTGTTGTGAATTATGGGATGTAATAATCTGTGGATTTGTATCTTTGAAATTAATTTCCAAAAGGCATCAAGTCCTAAAAATTATTTATTTTATTTGAAAAATAATAGGCATATTAGTGAGTGAAGGAGAAAAAAATCAACAGTTTGTTCCAGATTAAAAAGTAAATATGAAGAAGTTGTGGATTGTAAAACTTTTCTTTTTATGTGTGTTCTGATATGTTTAATCATTTTACCCTTTTTTAAATATTTTGTAGAATATATTTGAAAATTGTGTTTCTTTTAATTTTACTGGGGATCATATTTATATGCATTTCCAATTTATTTCAGGAAATTATTGTATCTATCCCAAATTAAATTTTCTGTTATTTGAAGTATGGTGCTATAAATTAATGGCACTTGTGTGTCATTTCATTACTAGTTTTTTTATGTTGGTCATTATGTATTTTATAGATTATTTTTTATTAACAAAAGCAGCGAATCAAACCATTTCACACAAATTTCATTTTTCATTATTTTACAGACGCTGTGATTGGTTTTCCTAAAATTGCAAAATATGCTAAGTTTCATCATTGTCCTTTTTGCGAGTACTCCACATCCCAATCTGCTGATGTGAAAAGGCACATAAGGATTCATACAGGAGAACGTCCTTTCAAGTGTACGAAATGTGACAAAACTTTCACCCGAAAAGATAACATGAAAACGCACTTGATCATCCATCATTCAGAATGGTCTTCTCGTCAACGCATTTTTAAAACATAATTTGAATCGCTGCATTTACCTGCAGTCAGATTGGATTTAATTTTTTGAACAGTTATTCTCCTAAGTGAAGATCACAGAGAAGCATCTTTGTTGAAAACTATTGCTATTAAACCTCTTGGTGAAGCACATTTAAAACATCGTTTTTCTTTTATATTTATCTTAATATTTGTGCTAACAGTATGAGATTTTTTTATTATTATTATTCTTGTATTCATGATGTATTATTATTATGTTTTTTATGACTTAGTTAGTGTATTCATGCATATAATTATGTAAAATTATATTAATTTTAATACAATGGAATAATGTTAAAGTTTAATATGCATTACTCATTTTGATTTAATTATTTTTTGTGTGCTTATAAATGTTATTTTCACTACAGCTGGTCTGTATAAAAATTTCCTAATTTTTTTTAATTTTTTTTTTACATATTTTTAAATTTAAAAAAATTTTTTTTTTTATAATTTGTAGGTAACCAATGAGAATAAGTAACTATGAATAAATAAAATAATACCACTGTGTAATTTAACAATTCCCTGGTATGAATTTATAGTATGTTGAAAACATTTTTTAACAAATTTTTCAAAGTTGCTGACTTTAATTTTATCACAAATACTATGTAACACCATTTAACATAAAGCATTTTGTCCTACTTGTTGAGAATTTTTTTTTTCTTATAAATTAATTTTTTTCCCTGAAACTGCCTTCAGTAATGAATTTTGATCTGAATACTTTAGTACTTTTGTTGCATATTGAAGTTCTAATGTCATGGCAGCCAACATGTCAATTTTGAAGTTTGTATATTCATTTTTAAGCAAATATCTACAATGATCTATGGCAGTTAATAAATAAAATTCGCTCTACACCCATATGCATTTAACTTTTTTTGTTTCAGACTTTCTAGTTGCAATGTATAAGTTGATGCTTTGTTGATTTGCTTATCTTGAACTTTAACTAAAAATGAAGAAATTGGAACTTAAATAAAAAAAATTTCTTCGGAAATATAGGCAGAATTTCATTGTGGGAAAGGACAGTTAGCTTAAAAGTAAAATGAGAACCTGTGGATGATGAAAGAAATTTGTGCTTATATGAAAAATTGTGTGTAATGTTAATATGTATCAGCGGATCAATACAGATGCCAAATGAAGAAGCAAGTATAGTAATAATGAATTGTAATGTTTTCCCAGAATAGATTAATAATTGGCTGAAAAATACACCAAAATCACAAGGCTTTTAGGAAATTTCTCTGCATATTTTAAAACTAGTTAAACATACTTCAGAAATATTTGTTTTTATCTGAATAATTGAAATTGATACTTTTATTCTGCCTTAAGATTGATCTTTATTTATTTTATTTTTTTTATTGTTGTAGAATATGTTTTTTAAATGTGATTTTATTTGCTTCTGGCTTATGTATGTATTTTTTAAATTTCTATTTACGATGTATAGGCAAAAAACGTAATTTACTGCTCAGTATATTTGAACTGTGACACAATATATTAATAACATATTGTCATATTTTATGAATGTTGTGTTTGATTTATGATTCTGTATTTTATTTTTAAAAAAATCCAAAATGTTTTCCAATAATCTAATTTCTTGTTAGTTCACAGATTTCGAAATTAATTTGGATAAGGTTGCAATATGTCCAAACGACATCAGTTCTCTTTCTGCAGGCACTACTAATCTTTGTTCAGCATTATTATTATAAATAAATTTGTATAAAATTAGTTGTAGAATATTAATTTTCAAATAAGTTATTCACTTTTTTAACATGATGGAAAAGTAATCACAGTTATTTAATCTTAAATCTTTTTTAAATTTTTTGAGTAAACTTTATTATTATATTTATATATTTATCACATCTTCATTTTAATTTATATAATGGACCTTTTTTAATCTAAAATATTTAATTTCTGATTTTTAAAAGAAATTTTGTTTTAATATTTGAATGTTAATTGTACCTTCGACATAATGATTATGAATACTTTTTTAGGTGTTGCAGTGAAATTTCTAAGTATATTTTTATTTTGTTGTTTTTAATAATATTTAATGTTTTGTTTATTATTTCTTTTTATTTCTCCTTATTTATAAGTTCATAACTTTTACAGTATTTTTATTTATGCAAGAATTTAAAATTGTTATAAAATAATGTAAGGTACAATAAAATATATTGATCATTACTAATGTTAATTCATTGAATAAGTTTTGTAAATACGAATTTATTGTTTTACTATTGTTCTTATATGTGTATGTCTCAGTTCCAGTTTAACTTCACTAAAATATGTAAAATGTTTTTTTTTCAATACTAAAATTTTAAAAAGATCTTGAAAATTGATATATTTGTTATAAAGATAACATATCAACAGCATTTCTTTTTTATATATTATTTAGAGAGTTTTTTTGTTGATGGTAGCGTAATTATTTTTAATGATGTATTTTTAGTGTGACATTATATTTAATGAAACAAATGCAATGCAGATATTTTCCTCAAAACTAATTTTTTGTTATATTGCAGATGTTGGAATAACTTTAGCTAAGATTGTTGAGTCTGCCAAGCGTCATCAGTGTTCCGCCTGTGGATACTCAACATTATTCTCTGCTGATATGAAGAAGCACATACGGATTCATACTGGCGAAAGGCCATTTCAGTGCACCCTCTGTATGAAGAGCTTTAAACAGCAGAGCAATTTGAAAGCACACATGCGAACCCACACGGGACAGCACCCTTTCAAATGTCCGAAGTGTGGCAAAACTTTCGCCCGAAAAGACTCTCTAGCGAAACACCTGTGTCTTCATCATTCGAAATAATCTTTTCATGGACTCGTTTTTAAAACATAATTTCAATATATCGCTCTTCACCCAATTTCTCTGCTTTTGATGGTGTCAATCTTTTTGATCCATTGTTAGTGCCATCATGACACAGACCATAAAAGGGTTGACTTTTTGAGTAGGTATGCCAATAATGTTTCTTTTTGATAAATGCGTTTGTGGGGAGATATGTCTTCCATAAAGATTTTTCAAGGTGTATGTTTTTTTTGTGTAAGTCCGTCGATGTGCGAATTTTGATCATCACCTAGTCTGAAGCTGTAGCACATTGTACAGGTGGAGAAAAACTCTCATTCTGTTAATCTTGGGCCACTAGTCTGTGACTAAAACTTAATATCAACACAAAGATTATAATTTTTGTTTTTAGTAAATTGTTGTTCCGAATTTAACATTCAAATACAATAATCAAATGTATTCCACAAATTCTCTAATATTTTTTTCTGGTAAATAAAAATAAATTTATCCGTATTGCTATCTAAATGTTGGCTGCTGACATACTTTTGTATGGGCTTATGTTGATTAATTGAAACACTTGATTATAATCCTCTAAAATGAATTAAAAAGCATCCAGCTCATTCTCTTCCTATATTTCTGTATTGAATCATGTGGGAAGATTATATCATCACGATTGTGTAATCATATGTCATCCGCAGTTTTGTAAAATGTAAACAAAAGAGGAAATGAGTAGTAAAAATTTTTCCTATGCTTGTAATTATAGATCAAAATACTCTCTTTTTTGCAAATCTTCTATGTATAGCCATATTATAAGAAAAACTCGCCAATTTCACTCATTTTACCGAGGAAGTATCACAGAGAGACATCTTTATAGAAAACAATAGCTAATATGCACTGATTATGCACATTCAAGAACATCATTGTTTTTTATATCTTTTTATTACCAAGTTTTTATCACTTTTGATTGTATCTTCAACATAATTATTTAACCATGTAAGTTTTTATTTTACAAAGTTGTGTTTGTAAAATATCATTATTGTCTTCGTTCAGCTGTGTGTAATAATACTGTTGCAGATTTATTTCATTTTGTATCAAAGTAGTCTTGGAATACTATTTGAAAAATAGTATTAAAAATATATATATCCAATAGTTTTTTAATTTATTCACTTCTTTAACATGAAAAATAATGCCTTTTTTTAATCTAAAATATTTAATTTTGGATTTTTTTTTTTACTAAGTATAATATCATATTTAAGTGTCTATTAAATTTTTAACATAAAGATTTTAAATATTTTCTTTTCCCTCACATTGAAATTTCAAATATATTTGTTGTAGTATATAGAATAATTTTTTGTTCATCATTATTTTTCTCCTTTTTTACATATGAAAATCATAACTTTTGTTGTGCATTTATGCATAACAGAACGTAAAATATGGTAAAGTGCAATAAAATAAAATTTCCATTAAATATTTTATGTTTTCTAAAACTAATCCATAAAATTTATGCTTTCACATTTTATAAATATTTTTGCTCTTCTTTTTCATCATATGCAGATCAATGAGATGGTGTTACATGTGTAACTGTTAATAAATTGAACTACATAACTATGAATTAGTAATGACAGATAAAAAAAAAAAAATCCAACAGATACAACAGATTTGGAAAAATATTTTTAACATTTGTGTAGAGAAAATCAACACTTAAGATAAAATGTTTTTCTACTAGTCAACAATTTATGTTATCAGAGATTGTGCAGGCTTTCAATGAGTGATTGCTTCACTCATGTATTTCAAGCTAAACACTTTAGAAGCAAATGCATAAATATTTGATGACTTTTTATTAATTTGTTTCACGTAATTTAAAAATTGTTAAAAAAATATATATATACATATTATGGTTATAAATGAAATTGATTCTTTTGAATGCTATCTTATAGTTTTCATTTGTATTTTAATTTTTACAAAATGGGAATCGTAAATATATATTTATATTACTATGTTTCTTATGCCTCCATTTGAGCTTTCCTCATCAGATATGAGCAACATGTTTTTTTACCTATATTAAAAACTTAAAAAACCTTGAATATTGAAAAATGCCACGTTAGTTTAAGTTATCAATCTGCCAGCAGGTAGATGGCCTTGGGGCTGTTGCGCCAATGAAAA
Source organism: Caerostris darwini (assembly GCA_021605075.1). NCBI lineage: Eukaryota > Metazoa > Arthropoda > Arachnida > Araneae > Araneidae > Caerostris > Caerostris darwini. Next base: position 44,000 of record BPLQ01008969.1, read on the forward strand.
AGAAGTTTAAATGTCAACTACATTGGGGGTGGGGGGAGGAAGGGGGAGTGGAACAAAAGGTTTATGTACACAACATGTCCGTGATGTATACAAGATAATTCTTATTTTTCTATTAAATATTACAGTAGTTTTATTCAGAAAGTTATTTTATTTTTTCTAAGTTAAACTCGCATATGCAGCATTTGTCTAAACATTCATTAATAAAGATCATAATAAATAATAAATAAATAAATTTCATTAATAAACGTTCATAATAATACTAAATATAAAACGTTCGTAATAATAATCATAAATAATTCATTCATAGTCGATTGAATGAATGTAATTAATTGTGCATTTTTTATGTGATGTTTCATTTAATATAACAATTTCAAAATATTTTATACAAATTTAATGTTTATTATTTTACAGGTGCTGAAATAACATTCGCTGAGATCGGGATATCTGCCAAGCGTCATCAGTGTCCCTTCTGTGTGTACTCCACATTCTATACTAGTGATATCAAGAAGCATATAAGGATCCACACTGGCGAAAGGCCATATCAGTGCACTTTCTGTACAAAGACTTTCAATGAAAAAGGCAACTTGACCTCTCACATGAGAATTCATACTGGAGAGCGCCCCTTCAAATGTCCAGAGTGTGACAAAGCTTTCTCTCAGAAAAGCAACATGAAGGCACACATGGTCGTCTGTCATCTTTAATAATCTTCCCTAGAGTCATTTTTTTTAGGCATTAGAACATAATTGCAAAACTTGCATCCTCCCCTCCCTCCCTCACAAAATAGATTGTTTATTATTATTATTTGACCATTTAAAATGCTAATTTGTCTCTTTCTTCCTAGTGAAACTCTCAGATTGTCATGTCTATTGAACAAAATAATAACTGATAAACATGTGATAATATACATTCAGCATTTTTTTTTTAATTGTAAACTCTATTTTTGTCCCAAAGTTTTTATTTTCTAGCATGTTCATGGTATATTATTATTACCTTTGTTCAAATATTATTAAAGCTGAATTAGTATTGATATTGTAATGCATTTTTCCAAATTATTAATTTTGTTAAAGAGACGAAAAATAATAACATTTATCTAATACAAAATATATTATTTCATATTCATTGAAGACACTTTATTGTTATATTAAGTATATATCCATTGTAATCAATATGAATATTTTTTCATGTGTGTGTCACATTAAAATACAAAATACTGTTTTGTATTATTGTCTGTTTATCTATAACTTCATTTAAAATGAGAAAATAAAAACAATGACTTCTGTGTTTTCATGCATAATTCATGTAAAATTATTTCAGAAAGCTTTTAGTAATGGAATTATAATAAAATTTAATAGTATTATTAATCTTCGATTAAGATTCTTTGCATAAAATATTATTTTTCCTATAACTATTCCATAACATTTAGGATTTTGTTATTTATTATTATTTTTTTCATCACATTAATTATAACCTCATAAGAAATGAGCTAGTGTACCTAATGTGACTATGTATAAATGGAGCTATAGGATATATGGACATTATCTAAGAAATCAAACTATTGAATTTGTAACAAATATTTCAATACTTACTTAATTAAATAATTCCATTCTAGGTAAAACATTTTGCTCTACTTGTTAAAACGAATTTTTTTTTGGCGAATTAAGTTTTTCCCAAAAGATCGCTTTCATTTGTATATTTTGATTTCAATAAAATCTCCATTTGTGGCACATACAATATCTAATGCCTTTGCTTCCAATATTTCATTTCTAAAATTCATATATGCATTTTGAAAAAAATAACGACGAGAAAGTATGAAATTTAGTAATTGAAAATAAATGTCGAAACTTGTCTTTGAAATTAATTTAAAAAATGTTTAGTCTCCTAAAAATTATTTATTTTATTTGAGAAATAATAGTCAGTATTAGTGAGTGAAGGAGGAAAAAAAGTCCACAGTTTGTGCCAGATTAAAAAGTAAATCTGAAGAAGTTGTGTGTTGTTAAACTTTTTTTTTATGTGTGTAATTTGAAATTGATCCTCCCGGTATGTTCTGATATGTATCATAATTTTATCTTTATTTCTTTAATTTTTGTAGAATATATTTGTTAATTATTTTTCTTTTGATTTTACTGGGGATCACATTTACATATTTCCACTTTTATTTGTGTAATTTGAAATTGATTCTGCCTATATGTTCTGATATATTTCTTAATTGCACTCATATTTCTTTAATTCTTTTGTAGAATATATTTGTAAATTGTTTTTCTTTTAATTTTAGTAGGGATTATATTTTTATATATTTCAAATATTTCAGGAAATTATTGTATTTATTCCAAATAAAATTTTCAATTATTTGAAGTATGGTGCTTTATATTAATAACACTTGTATGTTATTTCATCATTAGTTTTTTTTATGTTTGTCATTATGCATTTTATAAATTTTTTTATTAAAAAAGGCAATGAATCGAACCATTTTACACAAATTTAAATTTTCGTTATTTTACAGAGGCTGTGATTGGTTCTCCATATATTGGGAAATATGCCAAACTTCATCATTGTCCTTTCTGCGAGTACTCAACATCCCAATTTGCTGATGTGAAAAGGCATATAAGGATTCATACGGGAGAACGTCCTTTCAAATGTCCAAAATGTGACAAAATTTTTGCCCGAAAAGATAACATGAAAAGACATGTGATCGTCCATCATTCGGAATTGTCTTCTAGTCCACGCTGATTGCATTTCCCTGCAATCAGATTGGATTTATTTTTTTCAGCACTTATTCTCTTAAGTGAAGACCACAAAAAGCACTTTTGTTGAAAACTATTGCTATTAAACCTCATGATTAAGCATATTCAAAACATTTTTTTTCTTTTATATTTTTCTTAATTTTTGTGCTAACAGTATAAGATTTTTTATTATTAATATTCTTGTATTCATGATATATTATTGTTTTTTTTATGACTTCATTAGTGTATTCATGCATATAATTATGTAAAACTATATATATATATTAATACAATGGAATAATGTTAAAGTTTAATATGCATTACTCATTTTCATTTAATTAATTTTTTTTGTACTTATAAATGTTATTTTTCCAACAACTGGTCTATATAAAAATTTTCTAATTTTTTTTTTTTACATATATTTTTTTATTTTATTGATCATTTGCTGGTAACCAATGAGAATAAGTAACTATGAATAAATAAAAAAAAATATCACTGCTTAATATAACAAATCTCTAGTATGAATTTATAGAATGTTGAAAATTTTTTTAACAAACTTTCAAAGTTGCCGACTTAAATGGTGCTACATAGTATTTATGATAAAATTAAACATAAAGCATTTTGTCATACTTGTTGACAGGTTTTTTTTCTCATAAATTTCCATCAATTCCGAAGTTCGTATATTCGTTTTTAAGGAAATATCTACAATGATGTATGAAAGTTATTAAATAAAATTAGCTCTACACCCATATGCATTTAACTTTTTTTGTTTCAGACTTTCTAGTTGCAATGTATAGGTTGATGATTTGTTGATTTGCTTATCTTGCACTCTAACCAAAAATGAAGAAGAAATTGGAACTTAAATAAAAAAATTTTCCTCGGAATAAAGGCAGAATTTCATTGAGGAAAAAGACAGTTAGTTGAAAAATAAAATGAGAACTTGCACATGATGAAAGAAATTTGTGCTTATATGAAAGATTGTGTGCATCTTAATATGTGGTAGCGAATCAATACAGATGCTGAATGAGAAAGCAAGTATAGTAATAATGAATTAAAATGTTTTCTAAAAAAATATTAATAATTGACTGAAAAATACACCAAAAACAGAAGGCTTTTAGGAAATTTCTTTGCATATTTTAAAACTAGTTAAACATACTTCATAAATATTTGTTTTTATATGAATAATTGAAATTGATTCTGAAGATTTATCTTTATTTCTTTTATTGTAGAATATGTTTTTAAATGTTATTCTATTTACTTCTGGATTATATATGTATTTTTTAAATTTCTAATTAAGATTTATTAGCAAGACACGAGATTTACTGCTCAGTATATTTGAAGTGTGCCACAACATATTAATAACATATTGGCATATTTTATGAATGTCATGCTTTATATATGATTCTGTATTTTATTTAAAACAAAAATAAAAGATCCAAAACGTTTTCCACTAATCTAATTTCTTATTAGGTTACAGCTACTGAAATTAATTTAGATAAGATTGCAATATGTCCAAACATCATCAGTGTTCTTTCTTTGGGTATTAATTGTCTTCGTTCAGTGGTATTATTACAGATAAATTTGCATAAAATAAGTCTTAAAATAAATAAATAATTATGCACTTCTTTAACATGATGGAGAATAATAACATTTATTTAATCTAAATTTTTACAAATATTTTTCAAAGAAATGTTATTGTTATATTTAAACATTTATTTCATCTCTATTGTAATGGATATAATGGAACTTTTTAATCTAAAATATTTAACTTCTGATTTTTCAAAGAAATGTTTTAATATATGAATGTTAATCATATCTTTGGCATAATGGTTATAAATACTTTTTTATGTGTTGGATTGAAATTTCTAAGTATATTTTTATTGTGTCATTTATAATAATCTTTAATGTTTTGTTTATTATTGTTTTTAATTTCTTCTTATTTAGGAAGTTCATAACTTCTACAGTGTATTTATTTATACACGAATTTAAAACTGTTTTAAAAGAAATATAAAGGAATGTAAAGTACAATAAGATATATATTGACTATTGCACAGGTTCATTCTTTGAATGTGTATCGTAAATATATATTTTTTGTTTTACTATGGATCTGATGTGTGTATGTCTGTTTCAGTTTAACTTCTTTAAAATCTGTAGAATGTTTTTTTTTTTTGCAACATTCAAATTTTAAAAAGTTCTGGAAAATTGATATATATGTTGCATATAAAGATAACATGTCAATAACATTTCTTTTTGATATATTATTAAAGGAGTGTTTTGTTGATGGCAGCGTAATTGTTATTAATGTTGTATTTTTAACCTGACATTATATTTAATGAAACAAATGCAAGATATTTTCCACAAAACTAATTTTTTGTTATATTACAGATGTTGGAATAAGTTTAACTAAGATTACTGAGTCTGCCAAGTGTCATCAGTGTTCTGCCTGTGGATACTCTACATTATTCTCTGCAGATATGAAGAAACACATACGGATTCATACTGGCGAAAGGCCGTTTCAGTGCACCCTCTGTACGAAGAGCTTTAAACAACAGAGCAATTTGAAAGCACACATGAGAACCCATGCGGGACAGCACCCTTTCAAATGTCCAAAGTGTGGCAAAACTTTTGCTCGGAAAGACGCCATAATGACACACATGTTTCTTTATCATTCGAAATAATCATTTCACTGACTTGTTTCTAAAGCATAATTTCAATATATCTCTTCACCCAATTCCTCTCTTTCTGATAGTATCAGTGTTTTTGATCCATTGTTAGTATCTCATTATATGGACCACTAAACTGTTTACAGTTGACTTGATGAGGAGGTAAGCCAATAATGTTTCTTCTTGATAAATGCGTTGATTGGGATAAGATAAAGATTTTTTAAGTTGCATGTTTTTTTAGCTGTAGCATATTCCACTGGTGGAGTAAAACTCTCATTCTGTTAATCTTTGACCAAAGGATACTTACTACCACTGGTCAGTGAATAAAAATTAATTTTAACACAGAAAGTTATAATTTTGGTTTTGAGTAAATTGTTGTTCTGAATTCGGCAGCAAATATAATAACCAAATGGATTCAACATGTACTGTAATATTTTTTTGGTAAATAAAAAATATTCATCTTTATTATTATCCAAATATTGGCTGTTGACATACTTTCATATGGCCTTATGTTGATTAATTGAAACATTTGATTCTATGCTATTCCTCTAATTAGAAATAAACTGCCTCCAGCTGACGAATTCTTGATAATTCTCGAATTTTAACATCTGGGTTGTTTGTATTATCACGGCTGTGTAATCTATTATCCTGCGCAATTTTTGTGAAATATAAACAAAAGAAGTCGTAAAAAATAGAAATCTTTCCTATGCATGTAATTATAGATTAAAATATCCTCTTTTTGGCAAATCTTTGTGAAGCCTGAACATATGAAAAACTCACTGATATCGCTCAATTTTCTGAGTAAGTATCACAGAAAGTCATCTTTATGGAAAACAATATCTAATACAAACTGATTATGCACATTAAAGAACTTCATTGTTTTTTCATTATTTTTTTCATCTTATTACGAAGTTTTTTTATTTTATATCTTTTTACTGTTGATTTAACATTATAGGTATTTAATTTTACTAAGTTGTGTTTGCAAAATGTCATTAATGTCTTTGTTAAGCTATCTATAATGCTGCTGCAAATTTTGTTTTAGTTTTGTATAAAATTAGTCTTAGATATTATTTTTCGGACAAATTTATTATTTACATCATCAAAAACAAAGACCATATTTATATAAAATATTTAATTTTGAATTTTTCTAATAAACTTTATTATCATATTTAATTGTTTATTGTATCTTCACAAAACGATTTTAAATATTTTCTTATGCCTCGCATTGATATTTAAGAAAATATATTTATATAATAATATATAATATATATATAATAATTTTTTGTTCATCATTATTTTTATTTTTTCCTTGCTTACGTAGATCATGCTTCCATTGTGTATTTATGCATAAAATAATGGAAAATTGCTTTGAAAAATGTAAAATTTTGTAAGGTGCAATAAAATTAATAATTTCTATTAAGTATTTTATGCATAATATTTTATATTTTCTAAAACTAATCCATAAAATTTATGCTCTCACATTTTTATAAATATTTTTTTGTGAACTTATTTATCGTATGCTGATAGTCAATGTCATGGTGTTACAAATGTAACTTTAAATAAATAGAACTGCATAACTGTGAACTTGTCATGACAAGATATATGGATAGAAATTCCTAAATGTTGAAAAATATTTTTTTAACATTTGTTTAAAAAAAAAAAAAGCACCACTTATAAAATTATTTTTCTACTTGTCAATAATTTATATTATCGAAGGTTGGCTTTACTCCCTTTAGAAGCAAATGCAAAAAAAATAAAAAATAAATAAATAAGTAAATATTTGATGATTTTTATTAAATTGTTCCACATAGTTTAAAATTTGTTCTATATGTGTGTGCTTGCGTGAGTACATTATGATTATAATTGAAATTGATTCTTTTGTACATCATATACAGTTTTTATTTATTTTTAGGTCTTTATTTTTTGCAGAAAGGGTCTCGTAAATATATATTTTTTGTTTTTACTATGGTTCTTGTATACATAAATTTCTATTTGTGCTTTCCTCATCCAAGAAGAGCAACATGTTTATTTCTCTTGAAATTTGAAAAATACCATGTTCATTTAAGATATCAACTACATTGGGGGAACAGTGTGTGGGGCATAGAATGAAAGTTTTATATATATACCAAATATCCATGAAGTATACAAGATCATTTAAATTTTTTCATCCAATATTACAGCTGCTGATTTTTGGCAGAAATTTATTGTATTGTTTGCAAGTTAAATGCTCGTATGCAGCCAGCATTTTCCTAAAAGTTTGTTAAAGTTTGTTTGTTTGTTGCATTTTGTTCCTAAAAGTTTGTTTGTTGCATTTTCCTAAAAGCTTCTAGTCGATTTAATGAATGTAATTAATGGTGTTATTTTATGGAATACTTCATTTAATAGAACAAATTCAAAATATTTTATAAAAATTTAATGTTTTATTGTTATTTTACAGACACTAAAATGACGTTCGCTAGGATTGCGATGTCTGCCAAGTGTCACCAATGTCCCTTCTGTGTGTACTCCACATTCTATTCTTCTGATCTCAAGAAACATGTGAGGATTCACACAGGCGAAAGGCCATATCAGTGCACCTTATGTCCGAAGACTTTCACCGAAAAAGGCAACTTGAATTCTCACATGAGAACTCACACTGGAGAGCGTCCTTTCAAATGCCCGCAGTGTGACAAAACTTTCGCTTGGAGAAGTGACTTGAAGTCACATATGACGAATCGTCATTCCTCAGTTTTTCTGCAAAATAATTTTTAAAACATCGAGGAAACACCCAAATGTCACTCATACCCCCGTGTGAAGCTCGAACTTCGTTAGATAGTCAACTTCGTAGAAAATAATTGCCAATAAATGTGTCATTATGCACATTGAAGATCATCATTATTATTTTAAATTCATCTTTTGTGCTAACAACGTAACATTTTATTTTATTTTTATTCTCAAAGTATTATCTTTGCCTTTGTACATCAATATTATTATTACTAATTTTGTGTAGAATTAGTATTGAAATATTTTTCAAACAAATTATTGTTTATTTTTTTAACACAATAATAAATAATGACAGTTTTTTAATCTAAAATATTTTATTTCATATTTTTTGAAGAAGCCTTATTGTTATATTTAGATATCTATTACATCTTCTGTATGATGGCTATGAATATTTTTTATGTGTCACATTGAAATTCAAAATATATTTTTCTTGTATCATATATAGTATTTTTTATATTTTTTAATTCATTATTATTTTTTTCTCTTTATTTCTGAAATTCATTCTTCCTTCTTTTAGTATATACATGCATAAAATTATGCAACATTATTTTATGATGCTAAAAATAATGGAATATATGTACTAATGTAACACCAATCCTTATTTAATATTCTGTGTATGAAACTTTGTTTTTAAAACTTGTTCATTATATTTTGGATTTTATGAATTTTAATATTTTTTTTTATCAAACTAATTGTATGATGATAACCAGTACGATTATGTAACGAAGGTGATTGTGTCTAAATAGAAATAATATTAAAAATATTGAAAAAAATTAGTCATATTGAAAATTATTAGTCATTTCTATAGCAAGATGAAAAATAAAGACAGTGATTTAATATAAAAATTTTTATTTAATATTTTTACTTCTTTTCGTTTTATGTTTCTTTATATCCAAGTGTATAGTCTAATTATTTTTTATTTTGAATTTCAGTAGAAATTAACTCAAAATTAGTGCTGCCAATAGATTTCTTTTAAAATGTCAAAATTTTTGTGTTGGTAAGAAACAGATAGTTAAAAAATAAAATTAGGATCTTAATTTCCGTGGACGGTGAAAGATAGCTGTGCTTTTATGAAAGATTCTATGTTATGCGTTTAATATTTATTAGAGGATCAAAACAGCCACCGAATTTCGAAACAATTATAGCAATAAGTAATTAAAATATTTTATGGGAAGCTAAATTAATAATTGACTAGTCAGTACACCAAACTGAAAACTTTTTTACACATATTTTAAAATTAGTTTAAATTTTTTATTTTTTTTTATCTTGCTTTTATGTGCATAACTAAAAATGATTCTTGGCTTCTCTCCTGACATTTTTGTTAATTTTAAATTTATTTTAACTAATATTTTTGTGTCTGTAGAATGTATATTTAAATTTTTTACTTTTGCTTCATTTGTACATAGTCTTATTATTTTTTTCTTTTTCTGAAATGATTAGCATCTTTATTTTTCACATAAAGATATAAAAAATTATGGTTAAAATAATTTAAATAAGTAAAGTCAGTGTTAAAATATCAACCAAGGGTTTTAAAAATTGGAGCTTCTATTTCTAAGAAGGAAACTATTGGTTATGCGACATTCACCCATTGAATGCTATACCAAATTGTATTTGTTTTACCATCAAATACTGTGTATTGTATAGAAATAAGTCCACAGCAATTGACTGTGCATTATATTTAAACTGTGGCATAATATATAAATAAAAAAAATTGTGTCATTCTATGAATAGTGTGTTTCATTTAGGGTGCTGTGACATTTTATGTAATAGAAAAAGGAATCCAGCATATTTTTCACTAATCTAAATTATTATTATTTTACAGACATTGGAATCAAATCAGCTGAGCATGCAAAATGTGCTAAACGTCATCAGTGTACTTCCTGTGGGTACACTTCAATCCGTTCTGCTGATCTAAAGAAGCACATAAGGATTCACACTGGCGAGAGGCCTATACAGTGTGCCATCTGTATGAAGAGATTTCAACATAAAGGCCACTTGAACAGCCACTGGATAACTCACACGGGAGAGCGCCCCTTCCAATGTCCTGAGTGTCACAAAACATTTGCTCGGAAAGCCGATATGAAGAGACATATGGCGCTCCATCATTCCACCATTCATTATTAAAATATTATTTTAACACTTCCATTTTTCACGAATTTAAAATTGTATATTTTTTATCTTCTGTTAGATAACAATCTTTTTGATTGCATGCGAGACCCACATGGAACGGCCCGCAAAATTCCTTTCCTTAAAAATCTGTAATTGGCTTTGTGTACCAGTATTATTGTAACTAACTTTGTATACGTTTAGTTTTGGGATATTTATTTTCAAAGTAATTATTTTTTATCTTCTTTAATACGATGAAAAATAATTATATGATTTAAAATACTTAATTTTAGATTTTTTTAAAAATAAACTTCAGTGTAATATTCAGATGTTTCTTGTATCTTCAATTTTATGATAATAAATACTTTTTTTTATGTGTCGTAATGAAATTTCTAATATATTTTTGTTGTATCTTACAGACTAATTATTGATTAATTCTTTTTAGTATTGCTTTCATTTTCGTTGTTTATGAACATCTTGACTTTATGTGTATAAAAAATGTAAAATTGTTTTTACAACTTAATATATGGCACCATAAATGTATATTTATTTTTACACATTTTCATTCAATTTTTGTTATTAAATGGTTTTTCTACATCAGGTTCATTATTATTATTATTATTATTTTTTGTTGTACTTTTTTAATTTTATGTTATTTATCATATTATTGATTTCTATTGAGATAATTACAAATATTTCTATCAATAAATAAAATTATATTTCTCCAAGCATGACATATATCTATAGGTGGAATTTCTTAAATATTGAAAAAATCGCAACATAATTTTGGTTCTAAAAAGTGAAGAAAACTACTTTAACCCTTTGCACTCGAAGTTTTTTTTCATTCGTATTACCAGCAACTCGAAGCAATTTTAGTGAAAAGATCATATTCGCATGTAAGATTGATATACGCATTAAAAGAAACGCATTATTTATATCGTTATTTGCATTGCTTCCGTAGCAGAGCCCTCGAGCTTGAAGACAAATTTTAAATGGCTCTGCTCCGAAGCACTCGAGTGCAAAGGGTTAAATAAAACATTTTGCCTTGCAAAAAAAATATTTTTAACAAATTTCCAAAAACCTGCATCGTAATTTTACTAAAAATAGCAGATTTCGGATAACATATTTTACAAATCTGTATTATATCTGGAAGTTTACTATTTCCAAAATTTAGCTTATAGTGAAATTGTTTATTTAGCGTTTTTAGTACTTTTCAATAAGATCTCATTTTGCTTACTTAGGACGCATAATGTCAGGATTGCAAACATTTTATTTCCAAAATTTATATATGCATATTAAAATAATAACAAATTTCAGAAATACATAAGAATGATACTGTAACTCACTAGAAACAAAATGTTGATTATACTTTAATCTTTCTTGATGTAGGGGTTTCTGTAACATCTTGTTGATTTTTATATTATTCTTGTATCATTTTATATTAATGGAACAAATTCCAAATATTTTTCACAAATCTAATATTTTTTAAATTATTATTTTGCAGACGGCGGAATCAGATCTGCGGGGCTTGCAAAATGTGCCAAGCGGTATGAGTGTTCTTATTGCGAGTACACCTCACCGCGTTCATCTGATGTAAAGAGACATCTAAAGGTTCACATAGGCGAAAGGCCATATCAGTGCACCTTCTGTCCGAAGACTTTTACCGAAAAATTTAACTTGATTTCTCACATGGGAACTCACACGGGAGAACGCCCCTTCCAATGTCCTGAGTGTGACAAAGCATTCTCTCGGAAATCTGATATGAAGAGACATATGGCGCTCCTTCATTCCACCATTCATTATTAAAATATTATGTTAACACTTCCATTTTTTCCGAATTTAAAATTGTATATTTTTTATCTTCTGTTAGATATCAATCTTTTTGATCGCATGCGAGACCTACATGGCACGGCTCGCAAAATTCCTTTCCTTAAAAATCTGTAATTGACTTTGTGTACCAGTATTATTGTAACTAACTTTGTATATGTTTAGTTTTGGGATATTTATTTTCAAAGTAATTATTTTTTATTTTCTTTAATACGATGGAAAATAATTATATGATTTAAAATACTTAATACTTAAAAATAAACTTCAGTGTAATATTCAGATGTTTCTTGTATCTTTAATTTTATGATAATAAATACTTTTTTTTGTGTGTCGCAATGAAATTTCTAATATATTTTTGTTGTATCTTACAGTCTAATTATTGATTAATTCTTTTTAGTATTGCTTTCATTTTTGTTGTTTATGAACATCTTCACTTTATGTGTATAAAAAATGTAAAATTGTTTTTACAACTTCATATATGGCACCATAAATGTATATTTTTACATATTTTCATTAAATTTTTGTTATTAAATGGTTTTTCTACATCAGGCTCATTATTATTATTATTATTTTTTGTAATTTATGTTATTTTATCATATTTTTGATTTCTATTGAGATTATTAGAAATTTTTCTATCAATAAATAAAATTATATTTCTCCAAGCATGACATATAGATATATGTCATGCTTGGAGAAATATAATTTTATTTATTGATAGAAGGTTTATTTATTGATAGATAGATTTATTTATTTATTGACAGGAAGAATTTCTTAAATATTGAAAAAATCGCGACATAATTTTGGTTTTAAAAAGTGAAAAAAACTACTTTAACCCTTTGCACTCGAAGTTTTTTTCATTCGTATTACCAGTAACTCGAAGCGATTTCAGTGAAAAGATCAGATTCGCATGTAAGGTTGATATACGCATTAAAAGAAACGCATTATTTATATTGTTATTTGCATTGTCTCCGTAGCAGAGACCTCGAGCTTGAAGACAAATTTTAAATGGGTCTGCTCTGGAGCCCTCGAGTGCAAAGGGTTAAATAAAACATTTTGCTTCGCAACAAAAAATATTTGTAACAAATTTCCACAAACCTGCATCGTAATTTTAATAAAAATAGCAGATTTTGGATAACATATTTTTCAAATCTGTATTATATCTGGAAGTTTAGCATTTCCGAAAGTTAGCTTATAGTGAAATTTTTTTTATTTAGCGTTTTTAGTACATCTAGTGTCAGGATTGCAAACATTTCATTTCCAAAATTTATATATGCATTTCATAATTACATAATAATACTGTAACTCACTACTAACAAAATGTTGATTATACTTTAATCTTTCTTGATGTAGGGGGTTCTGTATCATCTTGTTGATTTTTATATTATTCTTGTATCATTTTATATTAATGGAACAAATTCCAAATATTTTTCACAAATCTAATATTTTTTAAATTATTATTTTGCAGACGGCAAGCGGTATGAATGTTCTTATTGCGAGTACACCTCACCGCGTTCATCTGATGTAAAGAGACATCTAAAGGTTCACATGGGCGAAAGGCCATATCAGTGCACCTTCTGTCCAAAGACTTTCACAGAAAAATTTAACTTGATTTCTCACATGGGAACTCACACTGGAGAGCGCCCCTTCCAATGTCCAGAGTGTGACAAAGCATTCTCTCGGAAATCTGATATGAAGAGACATATGGCGCTCCTTCATTCCACCATTTATTAGTAAAGTATTATTTTAACACTTTCATTTTTTCCGAATTTAAATTTGTATATTTTTTATCTTTTGTTAGATATCAATCTTTTTGATCGCATGCGAGACCCACATGGCACGGCCCGCAAAATTCCTTTCCTTAAAAATCAGTAATTGACTTTGTGTACCAATATTATTGTAACTAACTTTGTATACGTTTAGTTTTGGGATATTTATTTTGAAAGTAATTATTTTTTATTTTCTTTAATACAATGAAAAATAATTATATGATTTAAAATACTTAATTTTATATATTTTTTTTCAAATAAACTTTAATGTAATATTCAGATGTTTCAAAGTGTCTTCAATTTTATTATTATAAATTTTTTTTTATGTGTTGCAATGAAATTTCTAATATATTTTTGTTGTATCTTATAGGCTAAATTATTGATTAATTCTTTTTATTATTGCTTTCGTTTTCGTTGTTTCTGAACATCTTGACTTTATGTGCATAAAAAATGTAAAATTCTTTTTACAACTTAATATATGGCACCATAAATGTATATTCATTTTTTATCAAATTTCATTAAATTTTTTTTATTAAATGTTTTTTCTACAGCAGGTTCATAATTTTCTTTCTTTCTTTTTTTTTTTTTGTAATTTTTTAATTTTATGTTATTTTATCATATTATTGATTTCTATTGAGATCATTATGAATATTTCTATCAATAAATAAAATTATATTTCTCCAAGCATGACATATATCTATTGGAAGAATTTCTTAAATATTGAAAAAATCGCAACATAATTTTGGTTTTAAAATTGAAGAAAACTACTTTAACCCTTTGCACTTGAAGTTTTTTTTCATTCGTATTACCAGCAACTCGAAGCGATTTTAGTGAAAAGATCAGATTCGCATGTAAGTTTGATATACGAATTAAAAGAAACGCATTATTTATATTGTTATTTGCATTGTCTCTGTAGCGGAGCACTCGAGCTTGAAGACAAATTCTAAATGGCTTGGCTCGAAAGCCCTCGTGTGCAAAGGGTTAAATAAAACATTTTGCCTTGCAAAAAAAATATTTTTAACAAATTTTCAAAAACCTGCATAGGAATTTTACTAAAAATAGCAGATTTTGGAGAACATATTTTACAAATCTGTATTATATCTGGAAGTTTAGCATTTCTAAAAGTTAGCTTTTAGTGAAATTTTTTATTATTTAGCATTTTCAGTACTTTTCAATAAGATATCATTTTATGTAATGAAACAAATTCCAAATATTTTTCACAAATCTAATTTTTCTTGTTTTGCAGACTGCGTAATCAGTTCTGCTAGGCTTGCAAAATGTGGCAAATGTCATCAGTGTTCTTCTTGTGGGTACAGCTCAATCCGTTTTGCTGATATAAAGAGGCACATAAGTATTCGGGTGAAAAGCCTTTCCAGCGCAGCATGTGTGTGAAGAGCTTCAATGGAAAGGGCCACTTGAACAACCACATGAGAACTCACACTGGAGAGCGTCTCTTCAAATGTCCCAAATGTGACCATGCTTTCTCTTGGAAAGATAACATGAAGGCACACTTTACCAGCTACCATCTTCAATGATATTCCCAAAGACTCAGTTTTTTAGACATTAGACTATAATTGCAAAACTTACATACCCCCTAAATTGACTGTTTATTATATTATTATTTGACCATTGAAAGTTCTATTTTTATTCATACCTGTAGAGAAACTTTACTATTAAATATGTGATTATGAACATTCAACATTTCTTTCATTTTGAACTCTATTTTTGTGCTAACCCCAATTTTTTATTTCATTGTGTTTTTTGTAAAATATTATTACCTTTGTTCATCAGTTTTATTAGAAATGAATTTTTATAGTATCTGTATTATAATACTTTATTTTCAAAATTATTATTAATTTCATTAACAAGGTGAAAAATATATTACAGTTCTTTAATCTTAATATATTATGTCATATTTATCGAAGTTTCTTTAGTGTATATTTAAATATTCAATGTATCGTCGTTGTAATAATTATGAATATTATTTTGTGTGTTTCATTGAAATTCAAAATAAATTTTTGTGTATCATTTTCTGTTTATTGTTGTGTTTATTTTCTCTTTGTTAATGAAGTTGCTGATTTCTGTGTTTTCTTGCCAAAAATTCATCAAAAATTATTTTATAATGCTTTAATTAAGGGAATGATCATAAAAATAATTACTACTAATCTTTATTTAATGCTGTGTTCATAAAATTCTATTTTTTCCTAGAATTACCCCATAAAATTTCGTTTTTTTTTCATTTTAAATTTTTTCGTCATGTTGTTGCTATTGAGATAGTATAACTGATCTATGGATCTGATAATGTAATGGAACTATAGGATATAGACATTACATAACATATCTAAACGTTGAATTTTTTAACAAATCTATCAAGCCTGTCAACATATCAACCTAAAAACTGAATAACATAATTTTAGGACAAACATTCTACTCTATTTATTTAATTTTTTTTCTAAGTTAATCTTTTCCCTAAAGATTGCTTTCAATCTTGTTTTTGATTTAAAAGCTTTAATACTTTTTTGTATAATCTCCTTTAGTGGCTCATAGAATATGAAATGCATTTACTTTTAACTTTTAATTTTTAAGATTCTTATTGCATTTTAAAAGAAATAACGATGAAGTAGGAAGTTTAATAAATGAAAAAGATAACACTGTAATTTTTGCAAATAATCTTAGTGATAAAGCATTTATCAGTTTTGCTATGAATTGTAGTGTGGAAGTATCTTTGGGTTTGTTTTTTCGAAATTAACTTCAAAAATACATCGCCTGCTATAAATTATTTACTTTATTTGAAAAAAATACGCAGAATTAGTGTTTGAAAGGGAAAAAAAAAATTGTTTTCTCAAAATTAAAGTGTTAATCTCAAAAAAAAAAAAATAGTTTTCTCAAAATTAAAATGTTAATCTTAAGAAGTTTGAGACAATGAAACCTTTCTTTTTATGTGTGTAGTTGAAATTGGTTCTTGCATTATGGCCTGAAATGTTTCTTAATTTTTCACTTATTTCGTTATTTCTTGTAAAATATATTTGTTAATTGTTTTTTTTTAAATTTTACTAAGATTCATATTTACATAATTCCAATTTTCTTTCTCTAATATGGTAGGAAATTATTGTAGTTGTTATAAATGAAATTTTCAATATAGAGGAAATGTTGTACAATACATTAACGGCATTTGTGTGACATTTCATTAATGAATTTTTATGCATTTTATAAATTGGTTTTAAAAAAAACAGGAAATTGAACTATTTTACTCAAATCTAATATTCCTTTGTTATTTTACAGGCACTGTGATTGGTTCTCCATATATTGGGAAATATGTCAAGCGTCATCAATGCCCTTTCTGCAAGTACTCCGCATTCCAATCTTCTGATCTGAAAAAGCACATAAGGATTCATACGGGAGAACGCCCTTTCAAGTGTCAGATATGTGACAAGACTTTCTCCCGAAAAGATACCCTGAAAACACACGCGATCATCCATCGTTCGGTCTTCTCACCCACATATTTTTAAAACATAATTTGAATATTTTCATTTCTCAGTAATTAAATGTTTGATTTTTTTTAAGAAGAATTCCTATGAAGATCGCAAAAAGGTTCTTTTGTTTATAACTATTGCTATTAAACTTCTTGATTATGCATATTCAAGAACATAGCTTATCTTTCACTTTTGTCTCTATTTTTGTGCTAGCCATATAAGATTTCTTTTATTCCTTTTCTGTGATGTGTTATTATTGTGTTTTTTTATGACTTATTTAGCCTATCCATGCATATAATTATGTAAAATTATGTTATAAATTCTAATATAATGGAATAATAATAAAATTTAATAAGTAAAACTCATTTTCATTTTGTGTGTGTGTAACAAATGTTATTTCTTCCAGGGCTGGTCTATATACATTTTCATATTATTATTATTATTTTTACATTTTTTTTTAATATTATTTCTCCTTTGCTGGTAACCAATGAGAATCACAGTTAAATAAAATAATATCACTGTGAACTTAGCTTAACAATTCCCTAGAATAAATTTATAAAGTGTTAAAAAATATTTTTAACAAATGCTTCAAGTTTGTCATCATTAATTTTATAATAAATACTGTGTAGCACTACTTTAGATAAAACATTTTGCCATTCTTGATAATTATTTTTTTAATTAAACTTTTCCAACGGGATTACCTTCTATAAGTAATTTTTATCTTGGTACTTTAGTATTTTTCAATAAGATCATTTATTGCATATTAAAGTCCTAATGTCATAGCAGCCAACATGTCATTTTTGAAGTTTGTTTATCAACTACAACGATATGTATGTATGGACTTTAATAATCAAGAATAAATCTTGTTAGTTTTCCTCCCTTAAAGTACGTATTATATCTTTTATATTCCCTTGACCTCACACATTCTTGATTTGTTGTACAAGAAGATTGAACAACAATTATCAACATACATATTGTATTTGATGCATATAATTTATTGACATGCTTTCTTGGATTTTAATTGAGAAAAAAAAATTCTCAATGAAAAATTTTTTTTCAATAAAATGTAGGCAGTATTGCATATTTAGGAAGAAACAGTAAGCAGAATAATAAAGAAAGAGCTTTTGGATGGTTACGTGTTATATGCTTAATAAATGCCAATTTATCAAATTGATGCAGAATGAAGAAACAAGTATAGTAATAAGGGATTTAAATGCTTTCATAGAAGGTAAAGTAATAACTTACTAACAATGACACCAGAAACTTGAGGTTTTTAGAAAATTTCTTCACATATTTTAAAACTAGTTATATATAATAAATTTTTGCTTTTATGTGCATTATTGAAATTGACCCTTGCACTCTGTCCTAAAATTTTTGTTTATGTTAACTTTATTTCTTGTAGAATATGTCTTTTAAATTTTTTTTTCTTTCTTCTTACTTTTGATATAAGTTTGCATTTGTTCTTAATTCCAGTTATCCAAATTACAGGTTAAAACCACAATTTACTTTTCAGTATATTTGAAATGTAGAACAACATATTAATAACTTTCTTTTTTTTGTGTCATTTTATGAAAGGTGTATTTTATTTATGATTCTGTGAAATCTTTTTTTAAATGGAAAAAAAAAATGCAAAACAGTTCTGCATTTACCTAATACTTTGTTACTTTACAAATGCCAAAATTAGTTTAGCTGAGATTGTAAAATGTGCCAATCGGGATCAGTGTGCTTTTTAAGGGTACTATACATTCTTGTCTTCTGATAGGATGACGCACATAGAGATTTACTGAGGCAAAAGGTCTTTTCAGTGCACCGTCTGTTTGAAGAGCTTCATTGTAAAGGCCACATTTAAAAATCAACCACATGAGAACACGGAGAGCGTCCTTTTGAATGTCCAAAGAGTAGCAAAAAATTTTCCTGGAAAGATGTTATGAATTTCTTTATCAGTCAGAATAATCTTTTCATGGACTCATTTTAAAAACATAATTTCAACACATGCATCCTTGCTCAATTAAGCTGCGAATAATATTTATTCACTCCCTGCTTTTGATGGTATCGGTGCTTTTGGATCCAGCTTGAGGACTTTGGACACTGCTTATTAAACAGTTGACATGTTTAGGATATTCGTTAATGGCGTCGCTTCTTGATCAATTCGGGGAAGGGTGAATTAATTTCTTCCACAAAAATGTTCAGAATTGCATGTCTTTTGTCTGTGGTTCAGTTATATTAATCAAATTATTTTCTGCTTCATATTTTATGAATGTTGTCTTCTATTCATATATTGTGACATTTTATATAATTGAAAAAATTCCAAATGTTCTTTAAGTAATCTAATTTTTTATTTTTCAGACTGGGGAATCAGTACAGCTGAGCTTGCAAAATGTGCCAAGCGACATCAGTGTACTTCCTGTGGGTACACTTCAATCGGTTCTGCTGATCTAAAGAAGCACATAAGGATTCACACTGGCGAAAGGCCATATCAGTGCACCATTTGTGCAAAGAGCTTCAACGAAAAGAGCCACTTGAACAACCACATGAGAATTCACAAGGGAGAGTGCCCCTTCAAATGTCCAGAGTGTGACAAAATGTTCTCTCAGAAAAGCAATATGAAGACACATATGATGCTACTTCATTCAACCATTCATTATTGAAATATAATTTTAACCCTTGCATTTCTTATGAATTTAAATTTGTATAATTTTTTTATTGTCTATTTAATATCATTCTTTATGATCCAATGTGAAGCCTACATGGCACGCCCCACTAAATTTCTAACATGCCTAGGATGATGGATCCTTTTAGTACTTGAATTTCGTCGCTGCATGAGCAGTGGAAGAAATGATGTAATGTCGTCAACGAGGATTTTCTGTCGGTACTTCACATCTCAATTGACTGATGTGAAGGATTCATACTGGAGAACGTCCTTTCAAGAGTCTGAAATGTGACAAACATTCACCCGAAAAGATAAAATGATGACGCACGGGATCATCCATCGTTCGGTATGGTCCTTTCACACACTCATCTTTAAAACATAATTTGGATATTTGCATTCCGCTGCAGTCAGATTTATTTTTTTTTTAAATTGCTCTCCCAAGTGAAGATAGCAAAAATTCATTTTTGTTGAAAACTGTTGCTATTAAACTTCTCCGTTATGCATATTCAAAACATAGTTTTTCTTTGATTTTTATCTTAACTTTTGTGTTAAGTACATAAGATTTATTATTATTATTCTTGTTTTCATGATATATTGTTACTGCGTTTTTTATGATTTCGTTAGCATATTCATAATATGTAAAATTATATTTTGAGTTTTAATATAATAGAATAAAAATAAAATTTAGTAAATACTGATCATTTTCATTTAATGTTTTTGTGTGTGCTTGTATCAAATGTTATTTTTGCCAGTGCTGGCCTATATACATTTTTATATTATTTTTTTTTTCATATTTTTTTTTAGCATTTACTGATAACCAAAGAGAATAGGTAACTATCAATAAAAAAAATAATATCACTTTGTAATGTATCAATTCCGTAGAATGAATTTATAGAATGTTGAAAATATTTTAACTAATCCTTCAAACTTGTCGACTTTTATCATATCTACTTTTCAGTGAAATCTCCTTTTGTGGTACATACAATATCTAATGCCTTTGCTTCCAACGTTTCATTTCTAAAATTCGTATATGCATTTTGAAAGAAACGACGATCTAATATGAAATTTAATAATTGAAAAGGATAAAACTGTAAATTCTACCCATGTTATGGTAATTAAGCATTTATCATCATTCATGTTGGAATTATGGGATATATCAATCTGTGGATTTGTGTCATTGAAATTATATATATATTTGATTATTAATTACATTTGTTAATTTAAAATTAATTTTAATTAATTAATTTCATTTTTTAATTAATTATATTTCTTACAATTATTATTATTAAATTTGTTCATAGTTTTTCGTTTAATTTTACTAGGGATCATATTTATATATATTTCCAATTTTCTTTCTCAAATATTTCAGGAAATAATTAGATTTATTTTAAATAAAAATTTTCTGTATATTTGAAGTATGGTACTATGTATTAATGAGAATTGTGTGTCATTTCTTTACTTGTTTTTTTATGTTGGTCATTATGCATTTTATAAATTTTTTTATTAAAAACAGGCGATAAATCAAACCATTTTACTTAAATCTAATTTTCCTTTATTATTTTACAGGCATTGTGATCGGTTCTCCATACATTAGGAAATATGCCAAGCGTCATCAGTGTCCTTCCTGCAAGCACTCCGCATTCCAATAATCTGATTTGAAAAAGCACATAAGGGTTCATACGGGAGAACGTCCTTTCAAGTGTCCGGAATGTGACAAAACTTTTGCCTGAAAAGATAACATGAAAACGCACCTGATCATCCATCATTCGGAATGACCTTCACCTATTTGAAAAGTATTGCTATTAAACTTCTTGATTAAGCATATTTAAAACATCGTTTATCTTCTATATTTATCTTAATTTTTATGCTAACAGTATAAGATTTTTTATTATTATTCGTGTATTCATGATATTATTATTGTTTTTTATGATTTTGTTAGTGTATTCATGCATATAATTATGTAAAATTATATTAATTTTAATACGATGGAATAATGTTAGTTTAATATGCATTGCTGATATTAATTTAATTTAATTTTTTTATTTTTGGTTCCTATAAATGTTCCTATATATATATATATATATATATTAATACAATGGAATAATGTTAAAGTTTAATATGCATTACTCATTTTCATTTAATTAATTTTTTTTGTACTTATAAATGTTATTTTTCCAACAACTGGTCTATATAAAAATTTTCTAATTTTTTTTTTTTTACATATATTTTTTTATTTTATTGATCATTTGCTGGTAACCAATGAGAATAAGTAACTATGAATAAATAAAAAAATATCACTGCTTAATATAACAAATCTCTAGTATGAATTTATAGAATGTTGAAAATATTTTTAACAAATCTTTCAACGTTGGCTCTTTAATTTTTTCTTAAATACTATATAGCACCATTTAATATAAAGAATTTTGTCATACTTGTTTGCAGTTTTTTTTTTCCTTATAAATTAATTTTTTTCCTTGAAATTGCCTTCAGTAATGAATTTTGATCTGAATACTTTAGTACTTTTCGATGCAATCTTCTTTAGTTGCATGTTGTGGTTCTAATGTCATTCCAGCCAATATGTCAATTTCGTAGTTCGTATATTCATTTTTAAGCAAATATTTACCATGATGTATGAAAGGTATTAAATAAAATTAGCTCTCCATCTGTATACATTTCACTTTCTTTGCTTCAGACTTTCTTGTTTTAATGTATAGGCTGATGATTTGTTGATTTGCTTTTCTTGTAATTTAACTAAAAATTAAAAATAAATTGGAACTTAAATAAAAAATTTTTCCTTGGAAATATAGGCAGAATTTCATCGCGGGTAATAGACAGTTAGTTGAAAAATAAAATGAGAACTTGCAGATGATGAAAGTAATTTGTGTTTAGATGGATGGATGCGTTTCATGTGCTTAATATGTGTGAATAGATCAAGATAGATGCCGAATGAGGAAGCAAGTATAGTAATAATGAATTGAAATGTTTTCACAAAATAAATTAATAGTTGACTATAAAATACACCAAAAACAGAAGGTTTTTAAGAAATTTCTTTGCATATTTTAAAACTAGTTAAACATACTTCATAAATATTTGTTTTTATGTGCATAATTGAAATTGATTCTTTTAGTCTGTCTGAAGATTTATCTTTATTTTTTTATTATTGTAGAATATGTTTTTAAATGTCATTCTATTTACTTTTGGTGTATGTATTTTTTAAATTTCTATTTACGATTTATTGGCAAAAAACGTGATTCACTGCTCAGTATATTTGAACTGTACCACAATATATTAATAACATATTGACATATTTTATGAATGTTGTGTTTTATTTATGATTCTGTATTTTATTAAAAAAAAAAAAATCCAAAACGTTTTCTACTAATCCAATTTCTTGTTAGTTTACAGCCGCCGAAATTAATTTAGATAAGATTGCAGTGTTTCCAAATGTCATCAGTATTCTTTCTGTGGGTATTAACTATCTTTGTTCAGCGGTACTATTATAGATAAATTTGCATAAAATTGTAATTATTAATTATAAATATCTTTTGTATCTCATTGAAATTTGAGGTAAGTAAGGATTGCAGAAAGTCATTTTTATAGAAAACAATAGCTAATAAACACTGATTATGCACTTTCAAGAACTGCAGGTTTTTTTATTCGTCTTATTGACAATTTTTTTTTATTTTACATTTGTTTACTGTATCTTCAACACATTAATATAAGCTTATAGATATTTATTTTACTTAGTTGTGTTTGTGAAATATCATTATTGCCTTTATTCAGCTATATATAATATTATTGTTGCAAATTTTGTATAAAATTAGTCTTGCATATTATTTTTCAAATAAATCCTTATTCATGTCATGAAAAATAATAACCATTTTTTCAATATAAAATTCTCAATTTTGGATTTTTCTAAGAAACTATATTGTCATATTTAATTGTTTATTGTATCTTCACAAAACGATTTTAATATTTTCTTATGCCTTGTATTGATATTTAAAAAAATTTATTTGTTCTATTATTTATAATAATTTTTGTTCATCATTATTTTTATTTTTTCTTTGTTTATGAGATCCTGACTTCCATTGTGTATTCATGCATAAAAAATGTAAAGAATTATGCATAATAGAATGAAAGTTTTATTTACACTAAATATCCATGAAGCACACAAGATCATTTTAATTTTTTCATCCAGTATTACAGATGCCTGTTTTTGGCAGAAAATTTATTCTATTTTTTCCAAGTTAAAGACTCATATACAGCATTTGTCTAAAAGTTGTAATAAAGTATTTTATAGTTAATTGAAGGATTATAATTAATTGTGTATTTTTTTCTGACATTTCATATAACGTAAGAAATTAAAAATATTTAATATAAATTTAGTCTTGTTATTTTACAGGCGTTAAAATAATGTTTGCTAAGATTGCGATGTCTGCCAAGTGTCCTCAGTATCCCTTCTGTGTGTATTCCACATTCTATTCTTCTGATCTCAAGAAACATGTCAGGATTCACAGAGGCGAAATTCCATATCAGTGCACTTTCTGTCTGAAGACTTTCTCCAAAAAAAGGCAACTAGAATTCTCACATGAGAACTCATACAGGAGAGCACCCCTTCAAATGCACACAGTGTGACAAACTTTTCGTTTGGAGAAGCGACTTCAAGTCATATGTAGAGAATCCTCGTTCTGAGAGTTTTTTTGCATAATGATTTTTAAAACATCGAAGAAACGTCCAAATGTCATTCATCCCCTCCGTGTGAAGCTCCTACTCAATCAGATAACCACCTTCGTAGAAAACAATTGCTAATAAATTTGTGATTATGCACATTGAAGATCATCCTTATTATTTTAAATTCATCTTTTTTGCTAACAACGAAACATTTTATTTTATTTTCATTCTCGTAGTATTTATTATCTTTGCCTTTGTACATAAATATTATTATTACTAATTTTGCATAGAAGTAGTATTGAAATATTTTTGAAAGAAATTTTTGTTTATTTCTTCAACACCATAGTAAATAATGACAGTTATTTAAACTAAAATGTTTTATTTCATACTCTTCAAAGAAAATTTATTGTTATATTTAGATAATTATTACATCTCCATTGTAATAGTTATAAATTTTTTTTTATGTGTTGCATTGAAATTCGAAATATATTTTTCATATATAGTGTATTTTATATTTTCTATTCATTATTGTTTTTACTTACTCTTTGTTTATGAAATTCATTCTTCGTTATTTTTGTATATTCATGTATAAAATCATGCAACATTATTTTATCTAGTTTAAAATATTGAAATATATGTACTAATGTAGTACCAATCCTTATTTAATGTTCTGTGTATGAAACTTTATTTTTAAGATAGTTCATTATAATTTGGATTTTGTGAATTTTAATATTTTTTTTTATCAAATTAATTATATAATAGCCAGTAAGATTGTGCACCTAATGTGATTGTGTCTAAATAGAAATAATATTCAATGGTGTATTACTGTTATTTTTGTTTATCAGTATTATTATAATTAAAACTGCATAAAATAAATCTTTGCATAAATTTTTGAAAATTATTTGTCATTTCTGTAACAAGATGAAATATAATGACATTTACTATAAAATCTTTTATTTCATATTTTTCCTTCTTTTCGTTTATGTTTCTTTATACCCGAGGGCAAAATCTAAACTAAAATTATTTTTGCATTTTCTCTTGAAATTTTGTTTACTTTAATTTAATTTATTTATTATTATTATTATTATGTAAAATATATATTTAAATTTGTTACTTTTGTTTTTGCTTTGCTTCATATGCGCATAGTCTTATTTCTTTTTTTTCTTTTTCTTTTTCTAAGACGATTATGTTTATTTTTCACATTAAGACATCAAATATGGTCTAAAAGAATTGAAATCAGCAATTTGAGTGTTAAAATATCAAACAAGGATAAAAAAAAAAAAAGGAAAATGCTATTGCTATGAAGAAAGCAATCGAACATGCGCTATTCACCCATGAAATGCTACATTAAATCTTATTTATTTTACCATTGAATACTACTAATTGTATGAAGTAATAGCAATTTATTGCTTGCTATATTTAACTGTGGCATATTTTATTAATTAAAAAAAATTGTGTCGTATTTCTTGAATGGTTTGTTTCACTTAGGATACTGTGACATGTTATGTAATAAAATAAAATCTAACATATTTTTCACTAATCTAATGTATTTTTATTTTGCAGATATTAGAATCAAATTATCTAGGACTGCAAAATCTGCCGGGTGTCATCAGCTTTCATCCTACGACTGCACCACAGCCTATTCTACTTTTATGAAGAAGTCCACAAGTATTAATGCAGTCGAGAGCCCTCTGCAATGTGCCATCTGTATGAAAACATTTCAACATAAAAGCCACTTGAACAGCCACATGATAACTCATACGGGAGAGCGCCCCTTCAAATGTCCAGAGTGTGACAAAACATTCTCTCAGAAAGGCAATATGAAGAGACATATGACACTGCTTCATTTCCCCATTCATTATTAAAATATTATTTTAACACTTCCATTTTTCCGAATTTAAAATTATATATTTTTTATAGTCTGTTAGATATCAATCTTTTTGATTGCATGTGAGGCTCACTTGTCACTGCCCGCCAATTTGTTGACATGTTTAGAATGATGGATCCTTTTGGTACTTCAATTTCGTCGCTTCATGATCTGTGGAAGAAATGATGCAATGTCGTAGAGGACAATTTTCAGGAACATTGAAATATGTTCATCGCTGTAAAACATACTGTCGCCATTTTCCAAAGAAGGGGCTGATGTGTACTATCCCTTTGCTATCAGTGAAGATGGACACCAAGATAAAAAATTATAATATTGTTTATTATACTATGCATTATAATATGTTTTTTAATATAGTTTTCTTAACTCTGGAAAATAAAAGTTTTGATCTATATCACAATATCACTAAAAAAATTATACATGCTGATTTTTCAGAAAATAGAAGTGCAATCAATCTTATCGTTATCAAACTTTTTGATGCGATGTGAGGCTCACATGTCACTGCCCGCTAAATTGCTGACATGTTTAGGATGATGGATCCTTTTGGTGCTTAGCAAACAATGGAAGAAATGATGCACTGCCGTCGACGAGTATTTTCACGAACATTGAAATAAGTCCGTCGATGTAAGAGTTACTGTCACCCTTTTCCAGAGAAGTGGCTGAAGTGCACTACCACTGAGCTATCAGTGAAGGTGGACGCCAACATAAAAAATTATGATAGGGATTTGAATAAATTGAAAGACCTGAATACAGTAATCAGTTGACGGTACTAAAACAATAATCATCCTGATTTCTACTAAGATGTCATAACCTTCGGAAGTTGTAATGTAGATTAATTAAAACATGTATTATTCCATTGCTCTTAAATGGAAGTAATTTCCATAGTTCTCTAATCTATTCTATGTCTCCACTTTAATTCACTACAGATCAAGAGCGTGGCATCCTCAATTTTTATAAAACTAAAGAAAATAAAAAGTGTGGAATAAATATATTTCATATGTGTTTCTTTATAAAACAATATGCCCATTTTGCGGCAAATATTTTGTGTGTTGTATTAACGTTAAAGAGACTCATTTTTTAAAATAATGCTGTCAGAAAGTCATTCTTATAGAAAACAGTTGGAGAAAAATGGGTATTATACATATTTAACGATGTTGCTTTTTATTTCAATCTCAATTTGTGTGCTAATATTTTATTGTTGTTTCCATGAAAACCTGTAATTGACTTTATGTACCAGAATTATTGTAACTGAAATTGTATACATTTATTTTTGGGATAATTCTTTTGAAAGTAATAATTTTTGTTTTCCTTGACACAATGAAAATTATTACAATTATATGATTAAAATACTTTCTATCAGAATTTTTTACAACACACTTTAGTGTTACTCGTATATTCATATGTTTTTTTTATTTTCAGTATTATGATTATAATTATTTTTTTATATGTTGCAATGATATTTCATATTTTTTTTTATCAGGCAAGCTAATTATTGATAATCTTTTTAGTATTGCTTTCATTTTTTTTTTTGTTGATGAATGTCATGACTTCATGCATATAAAAAATTTAAAATTGTTTTACAACAAAATATTAGTAGTATTACTAATTATCATTGAATTTATTTTATTTTTTTTTTGTATAGCAGATTCATAAAATTTTTTTTTTTTTTTTTTAATTTTTATGTTATTTTAACATATTATTGATGTTCATTGAGATTACTATAAATATTAATTTCAATAAATAAAATTATACTTCTCCAAGTAGGACATATAACTATAGAAAAAATTTCTCAAGTATTGAAAAAATCTTTAAAACTTTTGACACAATTTTGGTATTCAAAATTGAAGAAAACTAATTTAAATAAAACATTTTGCCTTGCAAATATATATATATATATATATATACATATATATATATATATATAAGAAAATTCCTGTAAAGTAAATTTACTCTATAGACTAAGAATAGCAGATTTTGGATCATATATTTTATAAATCTGTATTTATATATCTGGAAGTTTAGCATTTCCGAAAGTTAGCTTTTAGTCAAATTTTTTATTATTTAACATTTTCAGTACTTTTCAATAAGAACTCGTTTTCTTTATTTAGGACATCTAACATCAGGGTTGCGAACATCTTATTTACAAAATTCATATATGCATTTTAAACTAAATGGCAACAAATTTCATAAATACATAAAAATACTGTAACTTTGTATGATTGTATGACTTTTCATTGATGGTATGTTATTCTATAATTTTATTTAATGAAACAAATTCCAATTATTTTTCACAAATCTAATTTTTCTTGTTTTGCAGACTGCGGAATCAGTTCTGCTAGGCTTGCAAAATGTGACAAACGTCATCAGTGTACTTCCTGTGGGTACACTTCAATCCGTTCTGCTGATCTAAAGAGGCACATAAGGATTCACACAGGCGAAAAGCCTTTCCAGTGCACCATCTGCGTGAAGAGCTTCATCGGAAAGGGCCACTTGAACAACCACATGAGAACTCACACTGGAGAGCGTCCCTTCAAATGTCCAGAATGTGACAAAGTTTTCTCTCGGAAAGATAACATGAAGGCACACTTCACCAACTACCATCTTCAATGATCTTCAAAGGCTCATTTTTTTTTAGACATTAGAACATAATTGCAAAACTTACATCTCCACTAAATTGATTGTTTATTATTATTATTTGACCATTGAAAGTTCTGTTTCAATTCATATCTGTAGAGAAACTTTATTATTAAATGTATAATTATGTACATTCAAAATTTTTTTCATTTTGAACTCTATTTTTGTGCTAACCCCAAATTTTTGATTCTTTGCATTTTTTTTTATATATATTATTATCTGTGTTCATCAGTTTTATTAGAACTTAATTTGTATAGTTATGAGTATTATAATACTTTTTTTTCCAAATTATTATTAATTTCATTATCAAGATGAAAAAAAAAAAATATTACAGTTCTTTAATCGAAAATATATTATGTCATATCTATTGAAGTAACTTTAGTGTTATATTTAAATATTCAGTATATCCTCATTGTAATAATTATGAAGATTATTTTTTGTGCTTCTTTGGAATTCAAAATAAATTTTTGTTGTATCATTTTCTGTTCATTTTTATTTTCTCTCTTAATGAAATTGATGACTTCTTTTGTGTTTTCAGGCATAATTTCATGTAAAATTTTTAAATGCTTTAATTAAGGGAATAACAATAATATATATATATATTAATAATTTTTATTTAATGATGTGATCATAAAATTTTATTTTCTCTAGAATTACTCTATAAAATTTTTTTTTCATTTTTAAATCAATCATTTCATTTTTATGTTTTTTTCATCATATTAATCATATGTTGGTACCAGTGAGATAGTGTAACTGATCTATAGATCTGATAATGTAATGGAATTATAGGATATGGACATTACATTACATATCCAAATGTTGAATTTTTTAACAAATATATCAAGCCTGTTAAAGCCAACCTAAAAACTGTATAACACAATTTAAAGTAAAAGATTCTGCTCTATTTATTCATATTTTTTTTCTTAAGTTAATCTTTTCTCAAAAGATTGTTTTCAACTTTGTTTATGACTTAAAACCTTTAATACGTTTCAGTAAAATCTCCTTTAGTGGCTCATACAATATGAAATGCATTTATTTCCAACTTTTCTTTTTTAAGATTCTTATTGCATTATATTGCATTTTAAAAGGAATAACGACGATGAAGTAGGAAATTTAATGAATGAAAAAGATAACACTGTAATTTTTGCCCGTAAACTTCGTCATAAGGCGTTTAAATTTTAAAAAAATTTTTTTTTATGAATTGTAGGGTAGAACTATCTTTGGATTTGTTTCTTCGAAATTAACTTCAAAAATACATCTGCTAAAAATTATTTACTGTATTTGAAAAAAATAGGTAGAATTAGTGTGAGAAAGGGAAAAAAAAATTTGTTTTCTCAAACTTAAAGTGTTGATCTCAAGAAGTTTTAGACAATGAAACCTTTCTTTTTATATGTGTAATTGAAATTGGTTCATCCATTATGACCTGAAAGGTTTCTTAATTTTTCACTTATTTCTTGTAAAATATATTTGTTAATTGTTTTTCTTTTAATTTTACTAAGATTCATATTTACATATTTCCAATTTTCTTTCTCTAATATGGCAGGAAATGATTGTAGTTATTCCAAATGAAATTTTCTGTATATTGGAAATGTGTTGTAATGTATTAATGACATTTGTGTGATGTTTCATTAATAGTTTTATATACTGATCGTTATGCATTTTATGTTTTCTTAAAAGCAGGAAATCGGACCATTTTACTCAAATCTAATTTTCTTTTGTTATTTTACAGGCACTGGGATCGGTTCTCCATATATTGGGAAATACGCCAAGCGTCATCAGTGTCCTTTCTGCAAGTACTCCTCATTCCAATCTTATGATGTGAAAAAGCACATAAGGATTCATACGGGAGAACGCCCTTTCAAGTGTCAGATATGTGACAAAACTTTCTCCCGAAAAGATACCCTGAAAACACATGAGATCATCCATCGTTCGGTCTTCTCACCCACACATTTTTAAAACATAATTTGAATAGTTGCATTTGACAGTAATTAAATTTTTGATTTTCTTAAAACACTTAAATGCTTGTTTTCCTTTGTGAAGATCGCAAAAAGGTTCTTTTGTTTATAACTATTTCCAATAAACTTCTTGATTATGTATATTTAAGAACATAGCTTTTCTTTCATTTTTATCTCTATTTTTGTGCTAACAGTATAAGATTTTTTAAATTCCTTTTTCGTGGTGTATTATAAATATTGTCTTTGTTGATAACTTCGTTAGGGTATTCGTGCATATAATTATGTAAAATTATAATATAAATTTTAATATAATGGAATAATAATAAAATTTAATAATTTCTACTCATTTTCATTTATTTATTTTGTTTGTGTGTGTATCAAATGCTATTTTTCCCAGTGCGGGTCTATATATACGTTTTCTTAATTTTTTTTTTTTACTTACCTTTTTTATCTTATTTCTTCTTTGCTGGTAACCAATGAGAATAAGTAATTGTAAATAAATAAAATAATATTTCTGTGGAGTTAGCTTAACAATTCCCTAGTATGAATTTAAAATGTGTTGAAAAACATTTTTAACAAATACTTCAAGGTTGTCATCATTAATTTTATTATAAATGTGTAGCACTACTTTAAATTAAACATTTTGCTATACTTGGTAAAAGTTTTTTTTTTTTTAAATCTTTTTTGTTATTTAAACTTTTCCTATGGAATTGGCTTCAGTAATGAATTTTGATCTGAAGACTTTAGTAGTTTTAAATAAGAGTTTTTTGTCGTTGTATGTATGTTGAAGTTTTTATATCAAGCAGACAACATGTCATTTCCGTATTTATCCATTTTTAAACAAATAATTACAATGATATACATGTATAAAGCTTAATAAATAAACAAGAATAAGTGTTGTTATCTCAACTTTACACATTCTTGATTTGTTGTACAAGAAATCAACAAAAATTATAAACAGGAAGATTGTACTTGGTGGTTATAATTGTTTGATGTGCTTTCTTACAATTTAACTTGGAAAAAAAATTCTCGATACGTTTTTTTCCTACTAAAATATAGGCAGAAATTTATTCCGAAGAGGAAGCAGTTAGTAGAAAAATAAAAAGACTTATGGTTGTGTGTTATGGGCTTAATATGTGTCAATTTATTAAAACAGAACGCTGAGGGAAGAAACAAGTATAATAATAAGAAAATAAAATGCTTTACTAGAAGGTAAAGTAATAATTTACTTACTGATCAGAAACTAGAGGGTTTTAGGAAATATCTTCGAAAATTTAGAGCTAGTTAAAGATATTGAGTAAAATTTTGTTTTTATGTGCATAATTGAAAATTATTTTTGTATTTTGTCCTAAAATGTTGTTTGTTTTAAATTTATTTCTTTTATTTTTATTTATTTATTTATTTTTGTAGAATATACCATTTAAAAGGTTTTTCTTTCTTCTTACTTTTTTTTATGCTTGCATTTGTAATTCCAGTTTTCCGAATTTCAGGCCAAACGCACGACTTACTGCTGAATATATTTGAATTGTGGAACAATATATTAATAATGATCTTTTTTTGTGTGAATTTATGATTATTTGGTATTTTATTTAAAACGAAAAAAATGCAAATTGCTCTGCATTTATCTAATTTTTTCGTTATTTTACAGATGCCAAAATTAGTTTAGCTGATATTGCAAAATGTACCAATCGGGATTAGTGTTCTTTTTAAGGGTACTACATATTCTTGTATTTATGAAAAAGCACATAAGAATTCACACGGACAAAAGGCATTTTCAATGCACCGATTGTTTGTAGAGCTTCAATGCAAAGACCACATTGAACAACCAACCACGAGAGAACACATGCGGGAGAGCGTCCTTTTAAAGGCCAAGATGTAAAACAAATTTTGACTGGAAAGACGCCATGTATAAAGAGCTTCAATGCAAAGGCCACATTGAACAACCAACCACGAAAGAAATCACGCGGGAGAGCGACTTTTTAAATTTCCAAGGTGTAACACAAATTTTGACTGGGAAGACGCCATGTATGAAGAGCATTTATGCAAAGACCACATTGAACAACCAACCACAAGAGAACTCACGCAAGAGAGCGTCCTTTTAAATGTCCAAGGTGTAAAGCAAATTTTGACTGGAAAGATGCCATGTATAGCTTCAATGTAAAGGCCACATTGAACAATCAATCGTATGAGAACTCGGGGGAGAGCGTCCTTCTGAATGTCGAAAGTGTAACACACATTTTTAATGGAAAGACGCCATGATGACACGCAAATTTCTTTATTATTCGGAATATTCTTTTCACGGACTCATTTTAAAAACATACTTTTAACACTTGCATCCTCTCTCAATTAAACTGTTAAGAATAATATTTTTTTCCATCCTCTGCTTCCGATGGTATCAATTCATTTGGATCCAGTGTGAGGACTTTGGACTCGGCTCATTAAACTGTTGACAGTTGACATATTTAGGATATTCGTCAATGGCGTTGCTTCTTGATCAATTTGAGGAAGGGCAAATTAATTTCCTCCGCGAAAATTTTCAGAATTGCATGTCTCTTGTCTCTGGCATAGTAATATAATAAGCATAGTGGCACAGTAATATTAATCAAATTATTTTCTGCGTTGTATTTTATGAATGGTATGTTCTATTCATATATTATGACATTTTATATTACGGAAAAAGTTCCAAATGTTCTTTAACTGATATAATTTTTTATTTTTCAGATCGGGGAATCTTTACAGCTGAGCTTGCAAAATGTGCCAAGCGACATCAGTGTACTTCCTGTGGGTACACTTCAAACCGTTCTGCTGATCTAAAGAGGCACATAAGGATTCACACAGGCGAGAGGCCATACCCGTGCACCATTTGTGCAAAGAGCTTCAACGAAAAGAGCACCTTGAACAATCACATGAGAACTCACACGGGAGAGCGTCCCTTCAAATGTCCTGCGTGTGACAAAATGTTCTCTCAGAAAAGGAACATGAAGTCACATATGATGCTACTTCATTCAACCATTCATTATTAAAATATTATTTTAACCCTTTCTTTTCTTCTGAATTTAAATTTGTATAATTTTTTTATCGTCTATTTAATATCATTCTTTATGATCCAATGTGAAGCCCAAATGTGCACGGCCCGCTAAATTGCTAACATGCTTAGGATGATGGATCCTTTCAGTACTTGAATTTAGTCGCTTCGTGAGCAGTGCAAGAAATGATGTATCTCAATCAGTACTCCACATCTGAATTTACTGATGTGAAAAAGCACACAAGGATTCATATAAGAGAACGTCCTTTCAAGTGTTCGAAATCTCGCCAAAGATAACATGAAAACGCACGTGATCACCCATCGTTCTTAATGGTCTTTTCGCCCACGGCTTTTTAAAACATAATTTGGATATTTGCATTTTCCTGATTGTATTTAATTTTTTAAACAAATGTTCTCCCAAGTAAGATAGCAAAAATTCATTTTTGGTGAAAACTATTGTAATTACTCTTGGTTATGCATATTAAAAATATCGTTTTTCTTTCATTTTTATCTTATCTTTTATGTTAAGTGTATAAAATTTTTTATTATCAGTATTCTTGTTTTCATGATATATTATGACTGTTTTTTTATGATTTTGTTAGTGTATTCATGAAAATAATATGTAAAATTATATTTTAAATTTTAATATAACAGAATAAAAATTTATTAAATACTGATCATTTTCATTTAATTTTTTTGTGTGTGCGTGTATCAAATGTTATTTTTGCCAGTGCTGGTTTATATGCATTTTCTTCTTATTTTTTTGCATATTTTTTTTATCTTATTGATCATTTGCTGATAACCAAGGAGAATAAGTAACTATCAATAAAACAAACAATTTCACTGTGTAATATAACAATTCCCTAGAAGGGATTTATAGAATGTTGAAAATATTTTTAACAAATCCTTCAAAGTTGTCGACTCTAATCATATTTACTTTTCAGTGAAATCTCCTTTTGTGGCACATACAATATCTAATGCCTTTGTTTCCAACATTTTATTTATAAAATTTCTATATGCATTTTGAAAGAAACAACGACGATGAAGTATGAAGTTTAATAATTAAAAAAGATAAAACTTTAATTTCTGCTCATAATGTTACCACATTATGATCCATTTATCATACTTGTTGTGAATTATAGGGTGTAATAATCTGTGGATTTTTTCCTTCGAAATGAAAATTTAAAAAAAAACATCATCCACTAATAACATCCATATTTATTTTATTTGAAAAAAAAAATAGGTAG
This sequence comes from Caerostris darwini, assembly GCA_021605075.1. Lineage (NCBI taxonomy): Eukaryota > Metazoa > Arthropoda > Arachnida > Araneae > Araneidae > Caerostris > Caerostris darwini. The sequence goes on from BPLQ01008969.1 coordinate 79,385, forward strand.
TGTTATTGAGTGAAAGCTAAAAAAACAACAACAGTTTGTTCAAAATTAAAGTATTATGGATAATAAAAGTTTTCTTATATGTGTAATTTGAAATTGATTCTTCCTATATGTTCTGACATGTTTCATAATTTTACCCTTTTTTAAAATATTTGGTAGAATATATTTGCTAATTGTTTTTCTTTTATTTTTACTAGGGATCATATTTATTTCGAATTTTTTTTTTTTCAAATATTTTAGGAAATTATTGTACTTATTTGAAGTAAAATTTTGTATATATGTGAAGTATGGTACTATATATTAATAAGAATTGTGAGTCATTTCATTACTAGTTTTTCCATATTTGTCATTATGCATTTTATAAATTTTTTTTTGTTAAAAAAAGCAGTGAAATGAACCATTTTAATCCAATCTAATTTTCTTTTATCTAATTTTCGCCACTGTGATCGGTTCTCCATTTATTGGGAAATATGCCAAGCGTCATCAGTGTCCTTTCTGCAAGCACTCCACATTCCAATCTTCTGATTTGAAAAAGCACATAAGGGTTCATACGGGAGAACGTCCTTTCAAGTGTCCGGAATGTGACAAAACTTTCGCCCGAAAAGATAACATGAAAACGCACTTGATTATCCACCATTCGGAATGACCTTCACCTTTTTTGAAAACTATTGATATTAAATCTGTTGATTATGCATATTCAAAACATGGTTTATCTTTTATATTTATCTTAATTTTTGTGCTAACAGTATAAGATTCTTTATTATTATTCTTGTATCCATGATATATTATTACTGTGTCGTTTTATGATTTCTTTATTGTATTCATGCATATAATTATGTAAAATTATATTAATTTTAATACTATGGAATAATGTTAGTTTAATATGCATTACTCATATTAATTTAATTTAATTTTTGGTTCCTATAAATGTTATTTTTCCTAGAGCTGGTCTATATAAAAATTTCCTAATTTTTTTTTACATATATTTTTTTATTTTATTGAACATTTCTGGTAACCAATGAGAATAAGTAACTATGAATAAATTAAAAAATATCACTTTTTAGTATAACAAATCTCTAGTATGAAATTATAGAATGTTGAAAATATTTTTAACAAATCTTTCAAAGTTGCCACTTAAATTTTATCGTAAATACTATGTCATACTTGTTGATATTTTTTTTTTCCGTCATAAATTAATGTTTTCCCCCTGAAACTGCCTTCGGTAAGGAATTTTGGTCTGAATACTTCAGTACTTTTCGATGCAAACTTCTTTTGTTGCATATTGAAGTTCTAATCTAATTGCAGCCAATATGTCAATTTTGAAGTTCGTATATTCATTTTTAAGCAAATATTTACAATGATGTATGAAAGGTAATAAATAAAATTAGCTCTCCTCCTGTATATACTCAAGAGCCAAAACATTATGACCACCTGTCAATAACGAGTTGGCTCACCTTTGGCGCGCAACACAGCTTCAACCCGCCTTGGCATGGATGCCACATGTCCTTGGTAGATGGCTGGAGACAGATTGTACCAGATGGTTAAGCAACGGTCTCGCAAATCCGATATATTGCGAATTGGGGGTCTTTTAACACTGAGCTGCCGTCCCAGGGCATCCCAAATGTGTTCTATCTGATTGAGATGTGAATAATTGAATTTGATTCTTTTATTCTGTCTGAAGATTTATCTTTATTTTTTTATTATTGTAGAATATGTTTTTAAATGTCATTCTATTTACTTCTGGATTATGTATGTATTTTTTAAATTTCTAATTAAGATTTATTAGCAAGACACGAGATTTACTGCTCAGTATATTTGAACTGTGCCGCAATATATTAATAACATATTGTCATATTTTATGATGATTTTTATATATGATTCTGTATTTTATTTAAAGCGAAAATAAAAAATCCAAAACATTTTAAACTAATCTAATTTCTTATTAGGTTTCAGCCACCGAAATTAATTTAGATAACATTGCAATATGTCCAAACGTCATCAGTATTCTTTCTTCGGGTATTAATTGTCTTTCTTCAGTGGTATTATTATAGATAAATTTGCATAAAATTAAACTTGGAATATTATTTTCGAAATAAATACTTATTAATTTCTTTAACATGATGGAAAATAATAGCATTTATTTAATCTAATTTTTAAAAAATATTTTTTCAAACAAATGTTATTGTTATACTTATATATTTATTTCATCTTTATTGTAATGGATATAATGGAACTTTTTAATCTAAGATATTTAATTTCTGATTTTTTAAAGAAATGCTTTAATATTTGAATGTTTATTGTACCTTTGGCATAATGACTGTAAATACTTTTTTATGTGTTAGATTGAAATTTCTAAATATACTTGTGTTGTATCGTTTATAATAATCTTTAATGTTTTGTTTATCACTGTTTTTAATTTTTTTTTATTTAGGAAGTTCATAACTTCTACAGTGTATTTATTTATACAAGAATTTAAAATTGTTTTAAAAGAAATATAAAAGAATGTAAAGTACAATAAGATATATATTGACTATTGCTCAAGTTCACTCTTTGAATGTGTATCGTAAATATATATATTTTTTTTACTATGGTTCTGATGTGTGTATGTCTCAGTTTCAATTTAACTTCTTTAAAATATGTAGAATGGTTTTTTTTTCAACATTAAAATTTTAAAATGTTCTGGAAAATTGATATGTGTTGCATATAAAGGTAACATGTCAATAACATTTCTTTTTGATATATTATTAAAAGAGTGTTTTGTTGATGGTAGCGTAATTGTTATTAGTGGTGTATTTTTAGCCTGACATTATATTTAATGAAACAAATGCAAGATATTTTCCACAAAACTAATTTTTTGTTATATTATAGATGTCGGAATAACTTTAGCTAAGATTGCTGAGTCTATCAAGTGTCATCAGTGTTCCACCGGTGGATACTCTACATTATTCTCTGCCGATATGAAGAAGCACACGCGGATTCATACTGGTGGGACAGCACCCTTTCAAATGTTCGAAGTATGGCAAAACTTTCGCTCGGAAAGACGCAATAATGACACACGTTTCTTTATCATTCGAAATAATCTTTTCATGGACTTGTTTTTAAAACATAATTTCAATATACCTCTCTTCAGCCAATTCCTCTCTTTCTGATAGTATCAGTGTTTTTTATCCATTATTAGTATCTCATTATATGGACCACTAAACTGTTGACAGTTGACTTGATGAGGAGGTATGGCAATAATGTTTCTTCTTGGTAAATGCGTTGAGGGGGAGATATGTCTTCCATTAAGATTTTTCAAGTTGCATGTTTTTTTAGTGTAAGACGTTGTAGCATATTCCACTGGTGGAGTAAAATTATCTTTCTGTTAATCTTTGGCCAAAGGATACTACCACTGGTTTGTGAATAAAAATTAATGCAACACAAAAGGTTATAATTTTGGTTTGGAGTAAATTGTTGTTCCGAATTTGACGGCAAATACAATAACCAAATGGATTCAACAAGTACTGTAATATTTTGTTAGTAAATAAAGAAAGTTCATACTTATTGTTATCTATATGTTGGCTGCAGACATACTTTCATATGGCCTTATGTTGATTAATTGAAACGCTTGATTCTATTCCTCTAAAATGAAATAAACTGCCTCCAGGGCACGAAATCTTGGTAATTCTCGTATTGAAATATCTGGGATGATTGTATTATCGCGAATGTGTAATCTATTATCATGCACAATTTTTGTGAAATATAGACAAAAGAAGTAGTAAAAAGTAGAAATATTTTCTATGCGTTTAATCATAGATCAAAATATACTCTTGGAAAACCTTTGTGAAGCCTGAACATAAAAAAAACTCACTGATTTCGCTCAATTTTCGTAGTAAAGCTCGCAGAAAGTCATCTTTATAGTAAACAATATCTAATACACACTGATTATGCACATTCAAGAACTTCGATGTTTTTTATTTAATTTTTATTAATCTTTGGACTGTATCTTCAACATATTGCTTTAAACTCATATGTATTTATTTTATTAAATTGCTTTTGTGAAATATAATTATTATCCTTGTTCAGCTATATATAATAATACTGCTGCCATTTTTTGTGTCAATTTCATCAATTTGCTTAATTAGACTTGGATATTATTTTTGAAATAAAATAGTATTCACGTCATGAAAAATAATGACCTTCTTTTCAATATAAAATATTTAATTTTGGTTTTTTCTAAGAAACTATATTATCATATTTAAATGTTAATTGTATCTTCAACATAATGGTTTCAAATAACAGTTTTAACATAACAGTTTTAAATATTTTCTTATGTGTCGCATTGAAATTTTAAAAAAGATATTTGTTGTATCATATATAATAATTTTGTATTCATCATTATTTTTATTTTTTCCTTGTTTTCCTCATAAACATGGAAGATAGGATCTTCATGATCTTAACTTTTGTGTATTTTTCTGCATAAAAGAATGTAAAATTGCATTTTAAGCATAATATTTTAATTTTCGGAAACTAATCCATGAAATTTATGGTTTCACATTTTTATAATTAATTTTTTATCTTATTTATCATATGCTGATATCCAACTAGTTAGTTTTACGTATGCAACTGTGAAATATTTTTTCACAGTAACATAACGACATAACTGTGAACTTGTCATGTCAGATATAATGAAAGTAATTTTAAATGATGAAAGATATTTTTTAATGTTAATTTGTTGTGTGTGTATACATACATATATATCTATCAATTTATATTATATATATATATATATATATATAATGGTTATAATACAAATTTATCTTTTTTTACACTTTTTATTTATACAGTTTTACAGTTTTTATTTATTTTTTACAGAATGGTTCTCGTAAATTTATATTCACTGTTTTTACTACGGTTTTTGTATACATAAGTCTATATTCCTGATTTCTTCATCTAATGTGAGCGAAATGTTTTTTCGCCTGCGTTAATAATTAAAAAAGCTCTCGGAAATTTGAAAAATACTATGTTCTTTTAGGATATCAACTACATTGAGGGGGGATACAATGAAAGTTTTATACACATCAAATATCCATATATGTCCGAAGAAGTACACAAGATCATTTAAATTTTTTCATCCAGTATTACAGATGCTGATTTTAGGCAGTAAATTATTGTATTTTTTCCAATTTAAGAGCTCATATACAACATTTGTTTAAAAGTTTATTAATAAAGCATTTCATAGTTAATTGAATGATTGTAATTAATTGTGTATTTTTTATCTGACCTTTTATATAACAGAGCAAATTCAAAATATTTTATATAGATTTAATGTTTTGTTGTTATTTTACAGGCGCTAAAAGGACGTTCGCTATTATTACGATGTCTGCCAAGCGTCATCAGTGTCCCTTCTGGGTGTATTCCACATTCTATACTTGTGATCTCAAGAAGCATGCGAGGATTCACACGGGCGAAAGGCCATATCAGTGCACCTTCTGTCCGAAGATTTTCACCGAAAAACGCAACTTGAATTCTCCCATGAGAACTCACACGGGAGAGCGCTGCTTCAAATGCTCACACTGGGACGAAGCTTTCGTTTGGAATTGCGATTTGAAGTCACATATCATCAGTTTCAGAGTTTTTTTGCATAATAATTTTTAAAACGAAGAAACCCTCAATTATCACTCATTCTCCCATTTGTGGCGCATACTCCGTCAAATAGCCTCCTTCGTAAAAAAAAAATTACCGATAAATTTGTGATTATGCACATTGAAGATCATCGATATAATTTTAGATTCCTATTTTTTCTAACAAAGTAACATTTTATGTTATCGAAGAAACTTTTTGTTATATTTAGATAATTATTATATCTTCATTGTAATAGTTATAAATATTGTTTTATTTGTTGTTAATAAATTTTTCATATATAGCATCTTTTATATTTTCTATTCATTATTGTTTTTACTTTCTGTTTGTTTATGAAATTCATTCGTTCTTTTTTAATATTCATGCATAAAATGATGCAACATTATTTTATAAAGCTTAAAATATTTTAATATATGTACTAATGTAGTGCCAATTCTTATTTAATGATCTGTGTATGAAACTAATTCATTATATTTTGGGTTTTGAGAATTTTAATATTTTTTTTTATCAAACTAATTGTATGATGATAACCAGTAAGATTGTGTAACTAAGGTGATTGTGTCTAAATAGAAATAATATTCAATGGTGTAGTACTGCTATTTTTGTTTATCAGTATTATTATAATTAAAGCTGCATAAAATTAATATTTGCATAAATTTTTGAAAATTATTAATTATTTCTATAACTAGATGAAAAATAATGACAGCGATTTATTATGAATTTTTTATTTCATATTTTTCTCACGTTTCGTTTATGTTTCTTTATATCCAAGTGATTGCGATTTCAAGAGGGTTGCCTAATTATTTATTTCAAAATTCAGTAAAAATTAACTCAAAATCAGTGCCTCCAATAGATTTCTTTGAAAATAATATGTAAAATTTTTGTTGTAGGTACGGGGGATGATGAAAGATTGTATGTCGTGTTTAATATGTTCCAGCCTATCAAAACAGACACCGAATTTAGGAACAAATATAGCACTATGTAATTAAAATGCTTTATCAGAAGCTAAATTAATAATTGACTAGTAAATGAACCAAACTCGAAAAATTTTTTACACATATTTTAAAATTAGTTAAAGTTTGTATATGTTTTTCTTGTTCTTTTACTTAAAATTATTCTTGAATTCTCTCTTGACATTTTGTTTACTTTAATTTAATTTATTTATTTATTATTTTGTAAAATATGTATTTAAATTTGTTACTTTTGTTTTTGGTTCATGTGCACAGTTTTATTTATTTATTTATTTTTTTCCTTTTTCTAAAACGATTATCATGTTTATTGATCGCATTAAGACATCAAATATGGTCTAAAAGGATTGAAATCAGCAATTTGAGTGTTAAAATATCAAACAGGGATAAAAAAGGAAAATGCTATTGCTATGAAGAAAGCTATTGAACATGCGCTATTCACCCATGAAATGCTACATCAAATCTTATTTATTACCATTGAATATTGCGAATTGTAAAAAGTATTTGCAATTTACTGCTCCCTATATTTAAACTGTGGCATATTTTATTAATAAAAAAAAATTGTGTCGTATTTTATGAATGGTGTATTTCATTTAGGATACTGTGACAGGTTATGTAATAAAATAAAATTCAACATATTTTTCACTCAGCTAATATATTGTTATTTTGCAGACATTGGAATGACATTAGCTAAGACTGCAAAATCTGTTGGGCATCAACAACTTTCATCCTACGACTGCACCACAGCCTGTTCTGCTTTTATGAAAAAGCCCACAAGGATTAACACGGGTGAGAGGCCTTTACAGTGTGCCATCTGTATGAAGAGATTTCAACATAAAAGCCAATTGAATTGCCACATAACTCACACAGGAGAGCGCCCCTTCAAATGTCCAGAGCATTCTCCAAAGCATTCTCCCGGAAAGGCGATATGAAGAGACATATGGCGCTGCTTCATTCCACCATTCATTGTTAAAATATTATTTTAACTCTTCTATTTTTCCCGAATTAAAAATTGTATATTTTTTATCGTCTGTTAGATATCAATCTTTTTGATCGAATACGAGATCCTCATGGCACGGCCCGCTAAATTGTTGATACGTGATAATGTTCGGTACTTGAATTTCGTCGCTTCGTGGGCAGTGGATGAAATGATGCAATGTCGTCGACGAGAATTTTCAGGAACATTGATATAAGTCCGTCTATGAAAAACATACTGTCACTATTTTCCAGAGAAAGGCCTAAAGTGCACCACAACTAGGCTATCTATCAGTGAAGGTGGACACCAACATAAAAAATTATAATTTGGTTCATTATATTATGTATAAAAATGTGGTTTTTAATATAGTTTTCTTAATTCTGGAAAATATTATTTTTGATCTACATGACAATAATAAAGTTATACATGCTGATTTTTCAGAAAATACTATAAGACTTACTATCACCCTTTTCCACAGATGGGGCTGAGGTGCAATAAATCTTATCGGTATCAGACTTTTTGAAGCAGTGTGAGGCTCACATGTTTAGGATGATGGATCCTTTTGGCGCTTCGTGAACAATGGAAGAAATGATGCAGTGTCGTCGACGAGTATTTTCACGAACATTGAAATAAGTCCGTCGATGTAAGAGTTACTGTCACCCTTTTCCAGATAAGGGGCTGAAATGCAATCAATTTTATCTGTATTAGTCTTTTTGATCCATGAACTTGAAGCCACATGTAATAAACCATCATTCTGAGAGTTTTTTTGCACAATAATTTTTAAAACATTGAAGAAACGACCTATTATCAATCATTCCCCAGTGTGCGGCTCATTCTAACGTCAAGTAGCATCCTTTGTAGAAAAAAAATTACCAATAAATATGCGATTATGCATCATCGTTATTATTTTAAATTCATTTCTTTGCTAAGAATGTAACATTTTATTTTATTGCCATTCTCGTGCCTTTGTTCATCGGTATTCTTATAATTTGTATTTGTATAGTATTAATATTGTAATATTTTTCAAAATAATTATTGTTCATTTCTTTAATACGAGGGAAAGTAATGACAGTTATTTAATCAAAAATGTTTTAATTCATATTTTTCAAAGAAAATTTATTATTATTTTTAGATATTTATTACATCTTCATTGTAATGGTTATAAATATTTTTTTATATGTTGCATTGAAATTCAAAATATATTTTTCTTGTATAATGCATAGTATTTTTTTATATTTTTCTATTCATTATTGTGATTTTGGTTTTTGTGAATTTTATTGTGCTTTTATCATATTAATTGTATGCTGATAGCCAGTCAGAGTATTTAACTAAGATGATTGTGTCTAACTAGAAATTATATTCCTTGCTGAATTATTACTTTCTTTGTTAGTATAGTATTATCAGTATTATTATAACTAAAGTTGTATAAAATTAATATTGGCATAGCTTTTGAAAATTTTTATTCATTTCTATAACTAGATGAAAAATAAAGACAGTGATTTAATATACATTTTTTATTTCATATTTTTCCTTCTTTTCGCTTATGTTTCCTTATGTTCAAGTGTATAGTCTAATTATTATTTTTTTTTTTTTCAAATTTCATTAAAAATTAACTCAAAATCAGTGCCGCCAATAGATTTCTTTTAAAATAATGTAAACTTTTTGCGTCGGTAAGAAACAGATAGTTAAAAAATAAAATGAGGATCTTAAGTGCTGTGGATGCTGAAAGATATCTGTGCTTTTATGAAAGATTCTGTGTTATGCATTTAAAATTTATTAGTAGAAATTAGTATCAAAACAGACACCGAATTTAGAAACAACTATAGCAATAAGTAATTAAAATATTTTATCGGAAGCTAAATTAATAATTGACCATTCAGTACACCAAACTGAAACTTTTTTACCCATATTTTAAAATTGGTTAAGATTTTTAATTTTTTTTATCTTGCTTTTATGTGCATAAGTTAAATTGATTCTTGGCTTCTCTCCTGACATTTTTGTTAATTTTAAATTTATTTAAATTATTATTTTTTTGTGTGTAGAATGTATATTTAAATGTTTCGCTTTTGTTTCATGTGCCTATGAAACAAAAGTATATCATAGACATATTTCCTTTTTCTTCTTCTTCTAAAAGGATTAGCATATTTATTTTGCTCATTAAGACATAAAAAATGACGGTTAAAAGTAATGTAAATAAGCAATATTAGTGTTAAAATATCAACCAATGTTTTAAAAAAGTGGAGCTTCCATTGCTATGAAGGAAACTGTTGATGATGCGCCATTCACCCATGGAATACTATACCAAATCGTATTTGTTTTACCATTGAATGCTGCGTATTGTATAGCAATAAGATAAAAGCAATGGTATAAGCAATTGACTGCTCATTATATTTGAACTGTGGCAAATTATATAAATAAAAAAGATTTTTTGTCATATTTTATGAATGGTGTGTTTCATTTAGGGTACTGTGACGTTTTATGTGATAGAAAAAAAAATCTAACATAGTTTTCACTAATCTAATTTATTTTTTACTTTGCAGATACTGGAATTAAAGTAGCAAGGATTGCGAGATCTGCCAGGAGTCATCAACTTTCATCCTATGACTGCACCACAGACTATTCTGCTTTTATGAATAAGCCCACAAGGATTAACACGTACGAGAGGCCTTTCCAGTGTACCATCTGTATGAAGAGATTTCAACAAAAAGGCCACTTGAATAGCCACATGAGAACTCACACGGGAGAGCGCCCCTTCAAATGTCCAGAGTGTGAGAAAACATTCTCTCGGAAAGACAATATGAAGACACATATGATGCTCCTTCATTCCACTATTCATTATTAAAATTTTATTTTAACTCTCCCTTTTTTTCCGAATTTAAATTTGTATATTTTTTTTATCATCTGTAATTATCAATCTTTTCGATGGAATACGAGACCTACATGGCACGGCATGCAAAATTGCTGACATGTTTAGAATGACAGATCCTCACGGTACTTGAATTTCGTTGTGAACAGTGGAAGAAATGATGCAATGTCGTCGACGAAGATTTTCAGGAACATTGAAATAAGTCCGTCGATGTACGACTTATTATCATCCTTTTCCAGAGAAGGGGCTAAATTGCATTATCAGTGGGGTATCAGTGAAGGTGGATACCAACATAAAAAATTATAATAGGGATTTGAATAAATTGAAAGACCTAAATACGGTAGTCAGTTGTCGGTAATTAAACAATAATCATACTTATTTCTACTAAGGTGGCATGACCTTCGGAAGCTGTAATGTAGATTAATTAAAACATGTATTATTCCATTGCTCTTAGATGGAAGTAATTTCTTTAGTTCTCTAATCTATTCTATGTCTCCACTTTAATTTACTACAAATCAAGAGCGTGACATCCTCAATTTTTATGAAACTCAAGAAAATGAAGAATGAGCAATAAATATATTTCCTGAGTGTTTCATTATAAATCAAAATGCCCGTTTTGTGGCAAATCTTTTGTGTGTTGAATTAACGTTAAAGAGACACATTTTTTAAAACGATATTGTCAGAAATTCCTTCCCATATTAAGCAGTTGCAAATAAACAGACATTTACACATTTAACAAGATTATTGCTTTTTATTTGAATCTCAATTTGTGTGCTCATATTTTATTGTCGTTTCCATGAGACTCTAATTGACTTTGTGTACCAGTATTATTGTAACTAAATTTGTACACGTTTAGTTTTGGGATATTTTTTTTTTAATTAATTATTTTTTTATTTTCTTTAATACGATGAAAAATAATTATATGATTTAAAATACTTAATTTCAGATTTTTTTTAAATACACTTCAGTGTAATATTCAGATGTTTCTTGTATCTACAATTTTATGATTATAAATATTTTTTTTATGTGTCACAATGTAATTTCTAATATATTTTTGTTGTATCTTACACGCTAATAATTGATTAATTCTTTTTATTATTGCTTTCATTTTAGTTGTTTATGAAGATCTTGACTTTATGCATATATAAAAATGTAAAATTGTTTTCACAACTTAATATATCGAACCATAAATATATATTCATTTTTACTCATTTTCATTCAATTTTTTTTCTACAGCAGGCTCATAAAATTCTTTGTAATTTTTAAATTTTATGTTATTTCATCATCTTATTGATTTCTATTGAGATTATTACAAATATTTATATCAATAAATAAAATTTTATTTCTCCAAGCATGACATATATCTATAGAAAGAATTTCTTAAATATTGAAAAAATCGCAAAATCTTTAAAACTTTTAACATAGTTTTGGTTTAAAAATTGAAGAAAAATACTTTAAATTAAACATTTTGCCTTGTAAGAAAAATACTTCTTAACAAATTTCCCAAAACCTGCAACGTAAATTTATTCTGTAGACTAAAAATAGCAGGACTTTGCATAACATATTTTACAAATCTGTATTATATCTGGAAGTTTAGTATTTCAAAAAGTTAGCTTTTAGTGACATTTTTTGTTATTTAGCGTTTTCAGTATTTTTCAATGAGATATAGCATAGTCCTATTTTTTATTTCTTTTTGTTAAAAGATTAGCATATTTATTTTTCACATTAAGACATCAAAAAGGATGGTTAAAAATAATTTAAATAAGGAATGTTAGTATTAAAATATCCACCAAGCGGTTTAAAAAAAATGGAGCTTCTATTGCTGTGAAGGAAACTATTATCATGCGTTATTCACCCATGAAATGCTATACCAAATCATATTTGTTTTACCTTTGAATACTGTGAATTGTAGACAGTAACAGCAATTAACTGCTCACTATCTCTGAACTGTGGAATCTTATATTAACTAAAAAATTTGCGTCAGATTTTATGAATGTTGTGTTTCATTTAGAGTACTGTGACATTTTAAGTAATAGAAATAAAATCCAACATATTTTTCAGTCATAGAATTTATTGTTATTTTGCAGATATTGGAATCAAATTAGCTAGGATTGCAAAATCTGCCCAGCGTCATCAGCTTTCATCCTACGACGGCACCACAGACTATTCTGCTTTTATGTTAAGGCCCACAAGGATACACATGGGCGAGAGGCCTTTGCAGTGTGCCATCTGTATGAAGAGATTTCGAGATAAAAGCAGCTTTAACAGCCACATGAGAAGTCACACGGGAGAGCGCCCCTTCAAATGTCCAGAGTGTGACAAAGCATTCGCTCAGAAAGGCCATATGAAAAGACATATGAAGCTCCATTCCACCTATCATTATTAAAATATTATTTTAACATATCCATTTTTTCCTATTTTAAATTTGTATATTTTTTTATCGTGTGTTAGATATCAAGCTTTTTTATCCAATGTGAGGCTCACATGGCACGGTCTGCTAAATTGCTGGTATGTTTAGAATGATGGATCCTTTCGGTATTTGAATCTCTTCTGCAGTGGAAGAAATGATGCAATGCCTTCGACGAGGGTTTTCAGGAACATTGAAATAAGTTCGTCGATGTAAGAGTTACTGTCACCCTTTTCCAGAGAAGTGGCTGAAGTGCACTACCACTGGGCTATCAGTGAAGGTGGACACCAACATAAAAAATTATAAAAGGGATTTGAATAAATTGAAAGACCAGAATACAGTAATCAATTGTCGGTAATTAAACAATAATCATCCTTATTTCTACTAAGGTGTCATGACCTTCGCAAGTCGTAATGAGGATTAATTCAAACATACATTATTCCACTCTAAAAGGGAAGTAATTTCTACAGTCCTTAAATCTATTCTACTTCGCCACTTTAAATCACTATAGATCAAGAGCGTGACATCCTCAATTTGTATGAAACTGAAGAAAATAAGGAATAAATAAATTTCCTAAGTGTTTCATTATAAATCAAAATGCCCAGTTTTCGGCAAAATTTTTGTGTGTTGTATTAAAGTTAGACTCATTTTTAAAAATATTTTCATAAATTCCTTCTGATAGGAAACAGTTGCAAATAAATCAGTATTATACACATTTAATAAGATTATTGCTTTTTATTTGAATCTCAATTTGTGTGCTCATATTTTATTGTCGTTTCCATGAGAATCTAATTGACTTTGTGTACCAGTATTATTGTAACTAAATTTGTACACGTTTAGTGTTGGGATATTTTATTTAAAGTAATTATTTTTTTATTTTCTTCAATACAATGAAAAATAATTATATGATTTAAAATACTTAATTTCAGATTTTTTTAAAAATAAATTTCAGTGTAATATTCAGATGTTTCTTGTATCTTCAATTTTATGATTATAAATATTTTTTTTTATGTATCGCAATGAAATTTCTAATATATTTTTGTTGTATCTTATAGGCTAATTATTGATTAATTCTTTTTATTTTTGCTTTCATTTTCGTTATTTGTGAACATCTTGACTTTATGTGTATAAAAAATGTAGAATTATTTTTACAACTTCATATATGGCACCATAAATATATATTCATTTTTACTCATTTTCATTCAATTTTTTTTATTTAATGTTTTTTCTACAGCAGGTTCATAAAATTTCTTTGTAATTTTTAAATTTTATGTTATTTTAGCATATTATTCATTTCTATTGTGATTATTAAAAATATTTCGATCAATAAATATAATATTATTTCTATAAACATGACATATATCTATAGATTAAATAATAGATCTATAAAATATATTATGTGATATTTATCGAAGTAACTTTAATTTTATATTTAACTATTCAATATATCTTCATTGTAATAATTATGGATATTATTTTATGTGTTTCATTGAAATTCAAAATAAATTTTTGTTGTATCATTTTCTGTTTATCATTGCTTTTATTTTCTTTTCGCTAGTAAAATTGATGGTTTCTTTAGTGCTTTCATGCATAAATTCGTGTAAAATTTTAGAATGCTTTAATTCAGGGAAAAATAATAAAATATATATATTAATAATTTCATTTAATGATGTGTTCATAAAATTCTATTTTCTCTAGAATTACTCTATAAATTTTTGTGTTTTTTTTATTTTTAAATCAATCATTTCATTTGTACATTTTTTTCATCATATTAATCATATGTTGTTACCAGTGAGATAGTGTAACTGATCTGTGGATCTGATAATGTAATGGAACTATAGAATATGGACATCGCATAACATATTCAAATGTTGAATTTTTTAACAAACATATCAAGCCTGTCAACGTATCAACCTAAAAACTGAATAACACAATTTTAGTTGCAACATTCTGCTCGATTTATTAATTTTTTTTTTCCTAAGTTAATCTTTTCGCAACAGAATGTTTTCAATCTTCTTTTTTGATTTAAAACCGTTAATACTTTTCAGGAAAATCTCCTTTTGTGGCTCATAATATATGAAATGCATTTAGTTCCAACTTTCCATTTTTAAGATTCTTATTGCATTGTCAAAGAAATAACGACGATGAAGTAGGAAGTTTAATAAATGAATAAGGATAATACTGTAATTTTGGCAAATTATCTTAGTGATAAGGCATTTATCAGTTTTGTTCTGAATTGCAGTGTGGAAGTATCTTTGGATTTGTTTTTTCGAAATTCACTTCAAAAATACATCGCCTGCTAAAAATTATTTACTTTATATGAAAAAAAATAGGTATAATTAGTGTTTGAAAGGGAAAAAAAATAGTTTGCTCAAAATTAAAGCGTTTTTCTTAAGAACTTTCAGACAATGAAACCTTTCTATTTATGTGAGTAATTGAAATTGTTTCTTGCATTATGACCTGAAATGATTCTTAATTTTTCACTTATTTCGTTATTTCTTGTAAAATATATTTGTTAATCGTTTTTCTTTTAATTTTACTGAGATTCATATTTACATATTTCCAATTTTCTTTCTCTAATATGGCAGGAAATTATTGTAGTTATTACAAATGAAATTTTCCGTATATTGGAAATGTTGTACAATACATTAACGGCATTTGTGTGACATTTCATTAATGAATTTTTATGCATTTTATAAATTGTTTTAAAAAAACAAACAGGAATTTGAACTATTTTACTCAAATCTAATTTTCCTTTATTTTACAGGCACTGTAATCGGTTCTCCATATATTGGGAAATATGTCAAGCGTCATCAGTGTCCTTTCTGCAAGTACTCCGCATTCCAATCTTCTGATCTGAAAAAGCACATAAGGACTCATACGGGAGAACGCCCTTTCAAGTGTCAGATATGTGACAAAACTTTCTCCCGAAAAGATACCCTGAAAACACATGAGATCATCCATCGTTCGGTCTTCTCACCCACGCATTTTTAAAGCATAATTTGAATAGTTGCATTTGACAGTATGAAGAGATTTCAACATAAAAGTCACTTTAGCAACCACATGAGAAGTCACACGGGAGAGCGCTCCTTCAAATGTAGAGTGTGTGACAAAGCATTCTCTCAGAAAAGCAACATAAAGACACATATGTTGTTCCTTTATTCCCCAAACGAATATTATTTTAACCTTTGAATTTTTTCTGAATTTAAATTTGTATAATTTTTTTTCGTCTATTTGATATCAATCTTTATGATTTCATGTGAGGCCCTCATGGCACTAATATGCTTAGGATGATAATTGCTAATTAGCTTACAATGATAGATCCGTTAGGTACCTGAATTTCATCTCATTGTGCGCAGTGAAAGAAATGTTGTTGCGAGTACTCCACGTGCCAATCTGCTTATGTGGAAAAAGCACGTAAGGATTCTACGAGAGTACGTCCTTTCAACTGTTCGAAATGTGACAAAACTTCCTCTCGTAAAGATATCCTGAAAACACACGCGATCATCCATCGTTCCGTATTCTCACCCACGCATTTTTAAAACATAATTTGAATAGTTGCATTTCCCAGTAATTAAATTTTTGATTTTTTTAAACACTTAAACGCTTGTTTTGCTTTGTGAAGATCGCAAAAAGTTTATAACTATTGCTATTAAACTTATTGATTATGCATATTCAAGAACATAACTTTTCTTTTGTTTTTATCTCTATTTTTGTGCTAACCGTATAAGATTTTTTTATTCCTTTTTCGTGATGTGTTATTGTTGTATTTTTTTTTTTTTTTTTTTTTTTTTTTTTTTTT
>BPLQ01008969.1:96472-117889 GCA_021605075.1 Caerostris darwini
GAATCAAATTAGCTAGCATTGCAAAACCTGCCGAGCGTCATCAGCTTCCATCCTACGACTGCACCGCAGCCTATTCTGCTTTTATGATGCAGCCGACAAGGATACACATGGGCGAAAGGCCCTTCCAGTGCGCCATCTGTATGAAGAGATTTCAACGTAAAAGCCACTTTAACGACCACATGAGAAGTCACACGGGAGAGCGCCCCTTCAAATGTCCAGCGTGTGACAAAGCATTTTCTCATAAAGGCAATATGAAAGCACATATGAAGCTCCATTCCACCATTAATTATTAAAATATTATTTTAACATCTCCATTTTTTCCGATTTTAAATTTGTATATTTTTTTATCGCCTGTTAAATATCAATCTTTTTGATACAATGTGAGGCTCACATGGCACGGTCTGCTAAATTGCTGGCATGTTTAGAACTATGGATCCTATCGGTACTTGAATCACTTCTGCAATGGAAGAAATGATGCAATGTCGTCGACGAGAATTTTCAGGAACACTGAAATAAGTCCGTCGATGTAAGACTTACTGTCACCCTTTTCCAGAGAAGGGGCTGAAGTGCATTACCACTGGGCTATGAGTGAAAGTGGACAACAACATAAAAACTTATAATAGGAAAATTATAATAGGGATTTGAATAAATTGAAAGGCCTGAATACAGTAATCTGTTGTCGGTAATTAAACAATAATCATCCTTATTTTGTACTAAGGTGTCATGACCTTCGCAAGTCGTAATGTGGATTAATTAAAACATACATTATTCCACTCTAAAAGGGAAGCAATTTCCATAGTTCTCAAATCTATTGTACGTCGCCACTGAAAATCACTATAGATCAAGAGCGTGACATCCTAATTTTTATGAAACTGAAGAAAATGAAGAATAAGGAATAAATATATTTCCTAACTGTTCCATTATAAATCAAAATGCCCAGTTTTCGGCAAACTTTTTATGTGTTGTATTAACGTTAAAGAGACTCATTTTTTAAAATGCTATTGTCAGAAATTGATTCTGATGGGAAACAGTTGCGAATAAATTAGTATTATACACATTTAATAAGATTATTGCTTTTTATTTGAATCTCAATTTATGTGCTCATATTTTATTGTCGTTTCCATGAGAATCTAATTGACTTTGTTTACCAGTTTTATTGTAACTAAATTTGTACTCGTTTAGTTTTGGGATAATTTTTTTATTTTTTTTAATACAATGAAAAATAATTATATGATTTAAAATACTTAATTCAGATTTTTTTTAAAATAAATTTCAGTGTAATATTCAGATGTTTCTTGTATCTTCAATTTTTGATTATAAATATTTTTTTTTGTGTATCGCAATAAAGTTTCTAATATATTTTTGTTGTATCTTACAGGCTAATTATTGATTAATTCTTTTTATTATTGCTTTCATTTTCGTTATTTATGGTCATTTGACTTTATGTGTATAAAAAATGTAAAATTGGTTTTACAACTTAATATATAGCATCATAAATATATATTCATTTTTACTCATTTTCAATCAATTTTTTTAATTTAATGTATTTTCTGTAGCAGGTTCATAAAATTTCTTCGTAATTTTTAAATTTTATGTTATTTTATCATATTATTGATTTCTATTGAGATTATTAAAAATATTTCTATCAATAAATATAATTTTATTTCTCCAAGCATGACATATATCTATAGAAAGAATTTCTTAAGTATTGAAAAAATCGCAAAATGTTTAAAACTTTTGACATAATTTTGGTTTAAAATAAGCGAAAGAAAAATACTTTAAATAAAATATTTTGCCTTGTAAGAAAAATATTTCTTAACAAATTTCCAAAAACCTGCAACGTAAATTTATTCAGTAGACTAAAAATATCAGGGCTTTGCATAACATATTTTTCAAATCTGTATTATATCTGGAAGTTTAGCATTTTCAAAAGTTAGCTTTTAGTGAAATTTTTTCTTATTTAGCGTTTTCAGTATTTTTCAATGAGATATAGCAAAATCCTATTTTTTATTTCTTTTTGTTTAAAGATAAGCATATTTATTTTTCACATTAAGACGTCAAAAATGATGGTTAAAAATAATTTAAATAAGCAATGTTAGTGTTAAAATATCCACCAAGGGGTTTAAAAAAAATGGAGCTTCTATTGCTGTGACGGAAACTATTATCATGCGTCATGCACCCATGGAAAACTATACCAAACCATATTTGTTTTACCATTGAATACTGCGAATTGTAGACAGTAACAGCAATTAACTGCTCACTATCTCTGAACTGTGGAATATTATATTAACAAAAAAAATTGCGTCAGATTTTATGAATGGTGAGTTTCATTTAGAGTACTGTGACATTTTAAGTAATAAAAATAAAATCCAACATATTTTTCAGTCATATAATGGATTGTTATTTTGCAGATATTGGAATCAAATTAGCTAGGATTGCAAAATCTGCCGACCGTCATCAGCTTGCATCCTACGACTGCACCACAGACCATGCTGCTTTTATGATAAGGCCCACAAGGATATACATGAACGAGAGGCCTTTGCAGTGTGCCATCTGTATGAAAAGATTTCAACATAAAAGCAGCTTTAACAAGCACATGAGAAGTCACACGGGAGAGCGCCCTTTCAAATATCCAAAGTGTGGCAAAGCATTCTCTCAAAACAGCAAGATGAAAACACATATGAAATTCCATTCCACCATTAATTATTAAAGTATTATTTTAACATCTCCATTAAATTTGTATATTATTTTTATCGTCTGTTAGATATCAATATCTTTGATCCAATATGAATCTCACATGGCACGGTCTGCTAAATTGCTGGCATGTTTAGAATTATGGATCCTATCGGTAGTTGAATTTCTTCAGCAGTGAAAGAAATGATGCAAAGTTGTCGACGAGAATTTTCAGGAACATTGAAATAAGTCCGTCGATGTAAAACATAGTGTCACCATTTTCTAGTGTAGGGGCTGAAGTACAGCAAGATAAAAAATTATAATATGGTTTTTAATATAGTTTTCTTAATTCTGGAAAATACTATTTTTGATCCACATAACAGTAATATCACTATAAAAGTTACACATGCTGATTTTTCAGGAAATACAAAACTTACTGTCACCCTTTTCCAGAGAAGGGGCTGAAATGTGATCAATTTTATCTGTATTAGTCTTTTTGATTCATGAACTTGAAGTAACGTGTAATGAATCATCATTTTGAGAGATTTTTTGCACAATAATTTTCAAAACATTGTAGAAACGCCCAATTATCACTCATTCCCCAGTGTGAGGCTCATTCTAACGTTAAATAGCCTCCTTTGTAGAAATAATGAAAATATTACCAATAAATGTGTGATTATGCACATTGAAGATCATCGTTATTATTTTAAATTCATTTTTTTTTGTAACAATGTAACATTTTATTTTATTACTATTCTCGTGATATATTATCGTTGCGTTTGTTCATCAGTATTATTATATCTAAATTTGTATAGAATTAATATTGTAATATTTCTCAAAATAATTATTCTTCATTTCTTTAACACTATCGAAAGTAATGACAGTTATTTATTTAATCAAAAATGTTTTAATTCATATTTTTCAAAGAAACTTTATTATTATTTTTAGATATTTATTACATCTTCATTGTAATGGTTATAAATATTTTTTTATATGTTGCATTTAAATTCAAAATATATTTTTCTTGTATAATGTATAGTATTTTTTTTATATTTTTCTATTCATTATTGTTTTTATTTTGTCTTTGCTTATGAAATTCATTCTTACTTCTTTAGCATAATCCTGCATAAAATGTTGCAACATTATTTTATAAAGCTTAAAATAATGGACTGATAATTCAGTATATGTACTAATGTAGTTCTACAGTAATATTTTGTATTAAAACGTTGTTTTTAAAACTGTTTCATTATATTTTGTGTTTTGTGAATTTTAATATTTTTTTTATCAAACTAATTGTTTGATGATAGCTAGTAAGAATTGTTTAACTAAGGTGATTGTGTCTAAGTAGAAATTATATTCAGTGGTGTATTATATTTTTGTTTATCAGTATTATTATAATTAAACCTAGTCTTTTCTATAAAGAAAGGAAAAATAAAGACAGTGATTTATTATAAAATATTTTGTTTCATATTTTTTCTTCTTTTCGTTTTATGTTTCTTTATATCCAAGTGTATAGTCATATTGTATATTTCAAATTTCAGTAAAAATTAACTCAAACTTTCAGTAAAAGTACACTGCGCCAAACAGATATTTAAACAATAAAATGGGGATCGTAAGTTCTGTGGATGGTGAAAGATAGCTTTGATTTTATCAAAGATACTATTTTATGCATTTAATATTTATTAGTGGAAATTAATATCAAAACAGACGCCGAATTTAGAAACAAATATAGCAATAAGTAATTAAAATATTTTATTGGAAACTAAATTAATAATTGACTAATCAGTACACCAAACTGAAAATGTTTTTACACATATTTTTAAATTAGTTAAAAGTTTTTAATTTTTTATCTTTCTTTTATGTGCATTACTAAAAGTGTTTCTTGTGGTTCTCTCCTGACATTTGTGTTTATTTTAAATTTATTTTAATTATTATTTTTGTGTGTGTTGTATGTATATTTAAATTTTTTACTTTGTTTCGTGTTTTCATAGTCCTATTTCTTTTTTTTTTTTCTTTTTCTAAAATGATTACTGTATTTATTTGTCACATTAAGACATCAAAAATGACGGTTAAAAATAATTTAAATAAGCAATGTTAGTGTTAAAATATCCACCAAGGGTTTTAAAAAAGTGGAGCTTCTATTGCTATGAAGAAAACTATTGATCATGCCCGATTCACCCATGCAATGCTATACCAAATCGTATTTCTTTTAGCATCGAATACTGGGTATTGTAGACAGTAACAGAAATTGACTGCTCATTACTATATATTTGAATTGTGGTATGATATATAAATAAAAAAAATTCTGACATTTTATGTAATAAAAATAAAATCCAACATATTTTTCACTAATCTAAATTTATTGTTATTTTGCAGGCATTGGAAACAAATTAGATACGATTGCAAAATCTGCCTTGCGTCATCAGCTTCCATCCTACGACTGCACCACAGGCTATTCTGCTTTTATAAAGAAGCCTACAATGATAAACATGGAAGACAGGCCTATACAGTGTGACATCTGTATGAAGAGATTTCGACATAAAGGCCACTTGAACAGCCACATAAGGACTCATACGGGAGAACGCCCTTTCAAGTGTCAGATATGTGACAAAACTTTCTCCCGAAAAGATACCCTGAAAACACACGCGATCGTCCATCGTTCGGTCTTCTCACCCACGCATTTTTAAAGCATAATTTTAATAGTTGCAATTGGCAGTAATTAAATTTTTGATTTTTTTAAAACGCTTATTTTCCTTTGTGAAGATCACAAAAAGGTTCTTTTGTTTATAACTATTACTAATAAACCTCTTGATTATGCATATTCAAGAACATCTTTTTGTTTAATTTTTAATCTCTATTTTTGTGCTAACCGTATAAGATTATTTTATTCCTTTTTGGTGATGTGTTATTATTGTGTTTTTATGACTTCGTTAGTGTGTTCATGCATATAATTATGTAAAATTATGTTATTAATTGTTATATAACGGAATAATAATGAAATTTAATAAGTACTATTCTTTTTCATTTAATTTTGTGTGTGTGTGTGCATCATATGTTATTTTTCCCAGTGCTGTCTTATATACATTTCCTTATTTTTTTACATATATTTTTTTATCTTATGTCTCCTTTGCTGGTAACTAATAAGAACACATAACTATGAATAGATAAAATAATATCACTGTGAACTTAGCTTAACAATTCCCTACTATGAATTTATAAAGTGTTTTTTAAATTTTTATTTTTGACAAATCTTACAAAATTGTCATCGTTAATTTTATTATAAATACTGTGTAGCACTACTTTAGATAAAACAGTTTGCCATACTTGTGAATAGAATTTTTTAATTTACACTTTTCCTATTGGATTGATTTCCGTAAGTAATTTTGATCTGAAGACTTTAATACTTTTTAATGAGATCTTCTTTTGTTGCATATTGAAGTCCTAATGTCATAGCAGCTAACGTGCCATTTCCGAAGTTCGTTTATCCATTCTGAAACAAAAAATTTCAACGATATGTATGTATGAAAGTCAATAAATAAATAAGAATAAGTGCCGTTAGTTCTCCCTTAAGGTTCTTATTATGTCTTTATTTTTCTTGTTTCCTCGCAATCTTGATATGTTGTACAACAAATCAACCACAATTTTCAACAAGAAGGTTGCATTTGATGCGAATGAATTTTCTTTGAATTTATCTTGGAAAAAAAACTTTTTCGGCCTTTTTTTTTCCACGAAAATGTAGGTAGGAACAGCTGAGAAGAAACAGTTAGTAGAAAAGATTAAAATGTTTGTAGAAAACTGAGGAAGAAACAATTAGTAGAAAAATAAAATAAATTTCGGATGGTTGTGTGTTATGAGCTTAACATGTATCATTTTATAAAAACAGGCGCAGAGAGCAGAAAAAAATATAGTAATAAGTAGTTAAAATGCTTTTCTATAAGCTAAAGTCATAATTAATTAACAAAGACAACAGAAACTGGAGTTTTTTAGGGAATTTTTTTCGCTTATTTTAAAACTAAAGATATTTAATACATTTTTGTTTTATATGCATAATTGAAATTGATTTTTTAATTTTTATTTTTTGTTTATTTTAATATTATTTCTTTTATTTATTTATTTTTTGTAGAATATGTGTTTTAAAGGTTTTTATTTCTTCTTATTTATGATCCATGCCTGCTTTTGTCTTGATTCCAGTTTTCCGAATTACAGGCTAAAAGCGCTATTTACTACTCAGTATATTTGAATTGTGGAACAATATATTAATAAATTTCTTTTTTTGTGTCATATTTTATGAAAGGTGTGTTTTATTTATAATACTTTAGTATTTTATTTAAAACGAAAAGAAAAAAAAAAAATGCAAAGCTTTTTGTACTTATTTTTTGTACAATTTTTTGTTATTTTACAGACTCCAAAATTAGTTCAGCTGAGATTCCAAAATGCTCAGTGCCCTTTTTAAGATACTGCAGATTCTTGTCTTCCGATATGAAGAAGCACATAAGGATTCACACCGGCAAAAGGCCTTTTCTGTGCAACATCTGTTTGAAGAGCTTCCAAGCAAAGGTCACATTTAACAACCAACCACGGGAGAACTCACACGGTAGAGCGTCCTTTTAAATGTCCAAGGTGTAAAACAAATTTTGACTGGAAAGACGCCATGTATGCAGGGCTTCAATGCAAAGGCTGCATTGAACAACCAATCACATGAGAACTCACACAGGAGCGCGTCCTTTTAAATGTCCAAGGTGTAACACAAATTTTTACTGGAAAGACTCTATGATAACACGTAAATTTCTTTATTATTCGGAATAATCTTTTCACGGACTCATTTTAAAAACCTACTTTGAACACTTGCATCCTCTCTCAATTAAACTGTGAGCAATAGTTTTTCATCCTCTGCTTCAGATGGTATCAATTCTTTTGGATCCAGTGTGAGGACTTTGGAGAAGGCTCATTAAACTGTTGACACTTGACAAATTTAGGATATTCGTAAAGGGCGTTGCTTCTTGATCAATTTGGGGAATGCCGAATCAATTTCTTTTGCGTAGATTTTCATAATTGCATGCCTGTCGTCTGTGGCATAGTAAGATAATAAGCATAGTGGCATAGTAATATTAATTAAATTATTTTCTGCGCTGAATTTTATGAATGGTATGTTCCATTCATGCATAGTGAAAATTTTTATTATACAAAAAATTCCAATGTTCTTTAACTAATCTAATTTTTTGTTATTTTTCAGACTGGGAAATCAGTACACTTGAACTTGCAAAATGTGCTAAGCGTTATCAGTGTACTTCCTGTGGGTACACTTCAATTCATTCTGCTGATCTAAAAAAGCACATAAGGATTCACACAGGCGAAAGGCCATACCCGTGCACCATTTGCGTAAAGAGCTTCAACGATAAGGGCCACTTGAACAACCACATGAGAACTCACACTGGAGAGCGCCCCTTCAAATGTCCAGAGTGTGACAAAGCATTCTCTCAGAAAAGCAATATGCAGAGACATATGGCTCTCCTTCATTCCACCATTCATCATTAAAATATTATTTTAACATTTCCATTTTTTCCGAATTTAAATTTGTATATATTTTTACCGTGTGTTAGATATCAATATTTTTTATCCAATGTGTAGCTCACATTGCATGGTCCGCTAAATTTTTAGTATGTTTACAATGATGAATCCTTTCGGTACTTGAATTTCTTCAACAGTGGAAGAAATGATGCAATGTCGTCGACAAGTGTTTCATAAACATTGAAATATGTCCGTCGATGTAAGACTTACTGTCACCCGTTTTCAGAGAAGTGGCTGAAGTGCACTACCACTGGGCTATCAGTGAAGGTGGACACCAACATAAAAAATTATAATATGGATTTGAATAAATTGAAAGACCTGAATACACTAATCAGTTGTCGGTAATTAAATAATAATCATCCTTTTTTCTACCAAGGTACTGGCGACTCGTGTCCTTCGCAAGTCGTAATGTGGATTAATTAAAACATATATTATTCGAACGCTCTAAGTTGGAAGTAATTTCTACAGTTCTCAACTCTTTTCTATGTCTCCATTTTAAAGCACTAAAGATCAAGAGCGGGACATCCTCAAATTTTATAAAACTGAAGAAAAGAAAGAGTGAGGAATAAATATATTTCGTACGTGTATCATCAAAAAGCCCATTTTGTGACAAATCTTTTGTGTGTTATATTAACGTTAAAGAAACTCATTTTTTTAAATAATGCTGTCAAACAGTCATCCTTATAAAAAACAGTTGGAAATAAATGGATATTATACACATTTAACTAGATTGTTACTTTTTGTTTGAATCTCAATTTGTCTGCTCGTGTTTTATTGTTGTATCCGAATTTTTTTTGTTGAATCTATAATTGACTGTGTGTACCAATATTATTGTAACTAAATTTGTATACGTTTACTTTTGGGATATTTATTTTGAAAGTAATTATTTTTTATTTTCTTTAATACGATAAAAAATAATCATAATTATATGATTTAAAATATTTATTATCAGATTTTTTTTATTCAGTTTTATTCAATTTTTTTTAACTTCAGTGTTATATTCAGATGTTTCTTGTGTCTTCAATGTTATGGTTAAGAATTTTTTTTTTATGTGTCGCAATGAAATTTCTAATGTATTTTTTTAATCATGCAGGCTAATTATTAATTAATTCTTTTTTTATTGCTTTCATTTTCTTTGTTTATGAACATCTGGACTTTATTCATATAAAGAATGTAAAACTGTTTTTAGAATTTGATATATGGCGCCATAAATATATATTCATTTTTACTCATTTTCATTCAGTTTTTTTTTATTAAATGTTTTTTCTACAGCAGGTTCACGAAATTTCTTTTTTTATAATTTTTTATTTTTATGTTATTATATCATATTGATGCTCAATGAAATTATCACAAATATTACTCTGAATAAATAAAATTATATATATTAAATCTTGACATCTCTAAAAGAAATTTCTTCAAAGTTGAAAAATATTTTTCCTCAAAATCTTACAAAATTTTAACTTAATTTTGTTCTAGAAAGTGCAGAAAATATTGTAATTAAAATATTTTGTACTGCAAAAAAATATTTTTAACAAATTTTCAAATACCTGTAACGTAAGTTTGCTAAAAACATCAAGACTTTGGATTACACATTTTATTAATATCTGTTAACAATTTATATATTTGGAAGTTTAGGGTTTCCAAAAGTTGACGTTTAGTAACTTTTTTTTTATTTGGCATTTTTCAATACGATCTCATTTTGTGATTTTGCCAACACTTTACCAACTACCATCTTCAATGATCTTCCCAAAGGCTCCTTTTTTTTAGACATTTGAACATAATTGCAAAATTTA
Source organism: Caerostris darwini (assembly GCA_021605075.1). Classification (NCBI taxonomy): domain Eukaryota; kingdom Metazoa; phylum Arthropoda; class Arachnida; order Araneae; family Araneidae; genus Caerostris; species Caerostris darwini. The sequence goes on from BPLQ01008969.1 coordinate 106,507, forward strand.
CATCTCCATTAAATTGTTTATTTGATTATTATTATTATTTGAAAGTTCTGTTTCCATTCATACCTGTAGAGAAACTTTACTATTAAATGTATGATTATGTATATTCAAAATTTATTTCATTATTTCATTTATTCAAATTTAATTATTCTACTTTTGTACTAACCCCAATTTTTTATTTCATTGCATTTTTTGTGAAATATTATTATCTTTGTTCATCATTTTTATTAGAACTGAATTTGCATAGTAGCAATATTATAATACTTTTTTTCCAAATTATTATTAATTTCATTATCAAGATGAAAAAAAAATATTGCAGTTCTTTAATCGAAAATATATTATGTCATATCTATTGAAGTAACTTAGTGTTATTTAAATATTCAATATATGCTCATTGTAATAATTATCAATGTTATTTTGTGTGCTTCTTTGAAATTCAAAATAAATTTTTGTTGTATCATTTTCTATTTATCATTGCTTTTATTTTATTTTCACTAGTAAAGTTGATAATTTCTTTAGTGTTTTCATGCATAAATTCATGTAAAGTTTTAAAATGCTTTAATTAAGGGAATGATAATAAAATATAAGTATTACTAATCTTTATTTGACATTGTATTGATAAAATTCTTTTTTTCTAGAATTACCCTATAAAATTGTTTTTTTTTCTTTTTTTTTTCATTTTTAAATTTTTTTTTCATCCTATTAATCATATGTTGTTACCAGTGAGATAGTGTAACTGATCTATGGATCTGATAATGTAATGGAACTATAGAATATGAACATTACATAACAAATCTAAATGTGAATATTTTCACATATCTATCAAACCTATCAACGTAAAAAATGAATAACACAATTTTAGGTAAAATATTCTGCTGTATTTATTAACTTTTTTTAAATTTAACCTTTTCCCAAAAGATTGTTTTCATTTTTGTATTTTGATTTAAAACCGTTAGTGCTTTTTAGTAAATTCTTTTTTTTGACACATACAATATCTGATGCTTAACATTTCATTTCTAAAATTCTTCTATGAATTTTGAAAGAAATAAAGACGTTGAAGTATGAAATTTAATAATTAAAAAAATATATTTAATTTTTGCCCATAATGTTTTAATTATGTGTTTACAATTCTTAGTTTTAGGATGTAACAATCTGCGGATTTCTTTATTACTTTAAAATAGCATCACCTGTTAGAAATTTATTTGGAGAAAACAGGTGGCATTACTGTATTAGAAAAGTTTAACTTTCAAGTAAGAAAAAAAGTTTGTTTGTAAATATAAAGAAGTTGCGGATAGTGAAACCTTTCTTTTTATGTGTGTATGTGTTTCCCATAGCTCATTTATATATGTTTTCTAATTTTTTTTACATATTTTTTTAAAATCTTATCATTTGCTGGTAACCATTGAGAGTAGTAACTATGAATAAATAAAATAATATCAGTGTGAACTTAATTTAACAATTCCCTAGTATGAATTTCTAAAATGTTAAAAAATGTTTTTAACAAATCCTTCAAAGTTGCCAAATTTAATTTTATCATAAATATTGTGTAGCACCATTCTACATAAAACTTTTTGTCATACTTGTTAACAGTTTTTTTTTTTTCTTTTTTTTTTTTTTTGAAAATAATTTTTTTCTGCCTGAAATTGACTTCAGTGATGAATTTTGATCTGAACACTTTAGTACTTTTCAATGAGATCTTCTTTTGTTGTATATTGAAGTTCTAATGTCATGGCAGCAAACATATCATTTCCGAAGTTCGTATAATCATTTTTAAGCAAATATCTACAATAATGTATGATACTCTTTTATGTGTTGCATTGAAATTTCTAAATATATTTTTCTTTTTCTATTATTATAATATTTAATGTTCTGTTTATTATTGTTTGTAACTTCTCCTTATTTATAACTTCTACAGTGTATTATGCAAACGAGGATTTAAAATTATTTTAAAAGTAATATAAAATACAATAAAATATATTGAGCATTACTTATGTTCATTCATTAAATGTGCTTCGTAGATATATATTTTTCATTTTATTATGATTATTATATGCATATGTCTCAGTTCCACTAAAGACCTCAGAGACCTCAGTTCAGACCTCTTCTAAAGTATGTAAAAAAAAAAAAAAAAATTCCATATGAAAATTTAAAAAAGCTCTTGAAAATTGACATATTTGTTATAGATAAAGATAACATATTAATAGCATTTGTATAAAATATATTGTTAAAGTGTTTTGCATAATGTAAATAATGGTTTATTTTTGACATGACATGATATTTAATGAAACAAAAGCAAGATATTTTCTTCATATCTAATTTTTTCTTATTTTGCAGATGTTGGAATAACTTTAGCTAATATTGCTCAATCTGCCAAGCGTCATCAGTGTTCCGCCTGTGGATACTCAACATTATTCTCTGCAGATATGAAGAAGCACATACGGATTCATACTGGCGAAAGGCCGTTTCAGTGCACCCTCTGTACGAAGAGCTTTAAGGACCAGAGCAATTTGAAAGCTCACATGAGAACCCACGCGGGACAGCACCCTTTCAAATGTCCGAAGTGTGGCAAAACTTTCGCTCGGAAAGACGCCATAATGACACACATGTTTCTTTATCATTCGAAGTAATCTTTTCACGGACTCGTTTTTAAAACATAATTTTAACATTTATAACCTCACCAATTCCTTTGCTTCTGATAGTATCAATCTTTTTGATCCATTGTTAGTGCCACATGTCACGGACCACTAAATGGTTGACTTGTTGAGGAGGTATGCCAATAATCTTTCTTCTTGATAAATGCGTTTATTGGAAGATATGTCTTCCATAATGATTTTTCAATTTGCACCAAATATCCAAGAAGTACACGAGATCATTTAAATTTTTTCATCCAATTAATTGCTGAATTTTGGCAGAAAATTTATAGTATTTTTTCCAAGTCAAACACTCATATACAGCATTTGTCTAAAAGTATTTTATAGTTGATTGAATGATTATAATTAATAGTGTATTTTTTATCTGACATGTCATATAACAGAACAAATTCAAAATATTTTTTTTCATATATAATGTTTTGTTGTTATTTTACAAACGCTAAAATAACGATTTCGAAGATAGCGATGTCTGCCAAGTGTCATCAGTGTCCCTTCTGTGTGTATTCCACATTTTATACTAGTGATATCAAAAAGCATGTCAGGATTAACACGGACGAAAGGCCATATCAGTGCACCTTCTGTCCGAAGATTTTCACCGAAAAAGGCAACTTGAATTCTCACATGAGAACTCACACGGGAGAGCGCCCCTTCAAATGTCCACAGTGGGGCAGAACTTTCGCTTGGAGAAGCGACTTGAAGTCACATGTGACGAATCATCATTCTCAGAGTTTTTCTGCATAATAATTTTTAAAACATCGAAGAAACGCCCAAATGTCACTCATACCATCGTGATGTGATCGTGTCATATATGTGAAGCTGATACTTCGTTAGATAGCCACCTTCGTAGAAAATAATTGCCAATAAATGTGTGATTATGCACATTGAAGATCATTCTTATTATTTTAAATTCATCTTTATTGCTAACAGCGTAACATTTTATTTTATTTTCATTCTCGTAGTATTATCTCTGCCTTTCTACATCAATATTATTATTACTAATTTTGCGTAGAATTAGTATTGAAATATTATTAGTATTGAAATTATTATTGAAAATTAGTATTGAAATTATTGTTTATTTCTTTAACACGATTGTAAATAATTGCAGTTATTTAAACTAAAATGTTTTATTTCATACTCTTCAAAGAAATTTTATTGTTATATTTAGATAATTATTACATCTCTATTGTAATAGTTATAAATATTTTTTTATGTGTTGCATTGAAATTCGAAATATATTTTTCATATATAGTGTATTTTATATTTTCCTATTCATAATTGTTTTTATTTTCTCTTTATTTTTGAAATTCATTCTTCGTTCTTTTTGTATATTCATGCATAAAATCATGCAACATTATTTTTTAAAGCTTAAAATAATGGAATATGTATATTAATGTAGTATCAATCCTTATTTAATATTCTGGGTATGAAATTTTGTTTTTAAAATATTCCATTATATTTTGGATTTTGTGAATTTTAATATTTTTTTTATCAAACTTTATTTTATGTTAATATCCAGTAAGATTGTGCAACTAATGTGATTGTTTACTGTTATTTTTGTTTATCAGTATTATTATAATTTAAACTGCATAAAATTAATCTTTGCATAAATTTTTGAAAACTATTAGTCATTTCTGTAAAAAGATGAAAAATAATGACAGTGATTTACTATAAAATCTTTTATTTCATATTTTTCCTTCTTTTCGTTTATGTTTCCTTATACCCAAGTGTAACTTCTAAACTAAAATTATTCTTGTATTTTCTCTTGACATTTTGTTTACTTTAATTCAATTTATTTATTATCATTATTATTTTGTAAAATATATATTTAAATTTGTTTTTGCTTTTGTTTTTCTTTTGCTTCATGTGCACGTAGTCTTATTTCTTTTTCTAAAACGATTATCATGTTTATTTTTCACATTAAGGCATCAAATATGGTCCAAAAGAATTGAAATCAGCAATTTGAGTGTTAAAATATCAAACAGCGATAAAAAAGAAAAATGCTATTGCTATGAATAAAGGTACTGAACATGCGCTATTCACCCATGAAATACTACATCAGATCTTATTCATTACCTTTGAATATTGCGAATTGTAAAAAGTATTAGCAATTTACTGCTCGCTATATTTAAACTGTGGCATATTTTATTAATAAAAAAAATTGTGTTGTATTTTATGAATGGTGTATTTCATTTAGGATACTGTGACATGTTATGTAATAAAATAAAATCCAACATATTTTTCACTCATCTAATATATTGCTATTTTGCAGACATTGGAATCACATTAGCTAAGACCGCAAAATCTGCCGGGCGTCATCAGCTTTCATCCTACGACTGCACCACAGCCTATTCTGCTTATATGAAGAAGCCCACAAAGACTAACATGGGCGAGAGACCTTTGCAGTGTGCCATCTGTATGAAGAGATTTCAACATAAAAGCCAATTGAACTGCCACATGAGAATTCATACGGGAGAGCGCCCCTTCAAATGTCCAGAGTGTGACAAAGCATTCTCCCGGAAAGGCGATATGAAGAGACATATGGCGCTGCTTCATTCCACCATTCATTATTAAAATTTTTTTGATCGAATGTGAGGCTCACTTGACACGGCCCGCTAATTTGCTGCCGTGTTTAGAATGATGGATCCTTTCGGTACTTGAATTTCGTCGCTTCGTGAACAATGGAAGAAAGGATGCAATGTCGTCGACGAGTATTTTCAGTAATATTGAAATAAGTACGTCGATGTAAGAGTTACTGTCACCCTTTACCGGGTAATTGGCTGAAATGCGATCAATTTTATCTGTATTAGACTGCAATGTCCCCTTTGTGTGTACTCCACATTCTATACATCTGATCTCAAGAAACATGTGAGAATTCACACGGGCGAAAGACCATATCAGTGCACCTTTTGTCCGAAGACTTTCACCGAAAAAGTCAACTTGAATTCTCACATGAGAACTCACACGGTAGATCGCCCCTTCAAATGCCCACAGTGTGACAAAACTTTCACTTGGAGAAGCGACTTGAAGTCACATGCGACGAATCATCATTCTGAAAGTGTTTTTGCACTATAATTTTTAAAACATTGAAGAAACGCCCAATTATCACTCATTCCCTAGTGTGAGGATCATTCTAACGTCAAGTAGCCTCCTTTGTAGAAAAAAATTACCAATAAATGAGTGATTATGCACATTTAAGATCACCGTTATTATTTTAAATTAATTTTTTTTGCTAACAATGTAACATTTTATTTTATTGCCATTCTCGTGATATGTTATCGTTGCCTTTGTTCATCAGTATTATTATAACTAAATTTGTGTAGTATTATTATTGCAATATTTTTCAAAATAATTATTGTTCATTTCTTTAATACGACGGAAAATAATGACAGTTATTTAATCAAAAATGTTTTCGTTCATGTTTTTCAAAGAAACTTTATTATTATATTTAGTTACTTATTACATCTTCATTGTAATGGTTATAAATATTTTTTATATGTTGCATTGAAATTCAAAATATATTTTTCTTGTATAATGTATAGTATTTCATTATTGTTTTTATTTTCCCTTTGTTTATGAAATTCATTCTTCCTTCTTTAGTATATAATGGAATGAATGATAGTTCAATATATATACTGATGTAGTACTATAGTAATATTTTATGTATAAAACGTTGTTTTTAAAACTAGTTCAATAAATTTTGGATTTTGTGAATTTAATCGTATGCTGATATTTAATTAGATTTTTTACTAAGGTGATATGTCTAAATAGAAATTATATTACTTGATGTATTATTGGCTTCTTTGTTTATCAGTATTATTGTAACTAAAGCTGTATAAACTTATTATTGCCATATTTTTTGAAAATTTTTATTCATTTCTTTAACATAAAAAAAAGTAGTGATTTAATATAAAATTTTTATATCATATTTTTCATTCTTTTCGCCTATGTTTCTTTATATTAAAGGGTACAGTCTAATTATTTTTTTTTTTTTTCAAATTTCATTAAAAATTAACTCAAAATCAGTGCCGCCAATAGCTTTCTTTTAAAATAATATAAAATTTTTGTGTTGGTAAGAAACAGATAGTTATGATTTAAAATGAGGATCTTAAGTTCTGTGGATGGTAGAAGATAGCTGTGCTTTTATGAAAGATTCTGTGTTATGCATTTAATATTTGTTAGTCGATCAAAACAGATACCGAATTTAGAAACAAGTATATCAATAAGTAATTAAAATATATTATTGGAAGCTAAATTAATAATTGACTAGTCAGTACACCAAACTGAAAACGTTTTTACCCATATTTTAAAATTAGTTAAAAATTTTTATTTTTTTTATCTTGCTTTTATGTGCATAACTGAAAATGATTCTTGGCTTTTCTCCTGACATTTTTGTTAATTTTAAATTTGCTTTCATTACTATTTTTTTGTGTGTAGAATGTATATTTAAATTTTTTGCTTTTGCTTCTTGTACCTATGAAACAAAAGTATAGCATAATCTTTTTTTTTTTTCTTTTTCTAAAAGGATTAGCATATTTATTTTGCTCATTAAGACATCAAAAATGACGGTTAAAACTAATTTAAAGAAGAAATATTAGTGTTAAAATATACACCAAGGGTTTTAAAAAAGTGTAGCTTCCATTGCTATGAAGGAAACTATTGATGATGCGCCATTCACCCATGGAATGCTATACCAAATCGTATTTGTTTTACCATCGAATGTTGCGTATTATGTAGCAATAAGACAAAAAGCAATTGACTGCTCATTATGCTTGAACTGTGGCAAATTATATAAATAAAAAAATTTTTGTGTCATATTTTACGAATGGTGTGTTTCATTTAGGGTATGTGACATTTTGAGTAATAGAAAAAAAAATCTAACATATTTTTCACGAATCTAATTTGTTTTTTATTTTGCAGATACTGGAATCAAATTAGCAAGAATTGCGAAATCTGCCGGGCTTCATCAGCTTTCATCCTATGACTGCACCACAGCCTATTCTGCTTTTATGAATAAGCCCACAAGGATTAACACGGGCGAGAGGCCTTTCCAGTGTGTTATCTGTATGAAGAGATTTCAACAAAAAGGCCACATGAACAGCCACATGAGAACTCACACGGGAGAGCGCCCCTTCAAATGTCCAGAGTGTGACAAAACATTCTCTCGGAAAGACAATATGAAGACACATATGTTGCTACATATGTGGAGAGTGACATATTAAAAATAAGGAAAAACGAACTGTTCATAACTATAGTGATTAGGGGATTATAGTCCTTGTTGCTTCACATCCCCATATACTACTTCGTTCATCATCATCACTCTGAAAGTTTTTTTGCATAATATTTTTTAACCATCGAAGAAACGCCCAATTATGACTCATTCCCAAGTGTGAGGCTCATTCTAACGTCAAATAGCCTCCTTTGTAGAAACAAATTACCAATGAATTTGTGATTATCACATTGAAGATCATCGTTATTATTTTAAATTCATTTTTTCAGCTAACAATGTAACATTTTATTTTATTGCCATTCTCGTGAAATAGTATCGTTGCCCTTGTTTATCAGTATTATTATATCTAAATTTGTATTGAATTAATATTGTAATACTTTTCAAAATAATTATTGTTCATTTCTTTAATACGATGGAAAATAATGACAGTTATTTTATCAAAAATGTTTTAATTCATATTTTTCAAAGAAACTTTATTTTTATATTTAGATATTTATTACATCTTTATTGTAAGGGTTAAAAATATTTTTTATATGTTGCATTGAAATTCAAAATGTATTTTTCTTGTATAATGTATACTATTTTTTTTATATTTTCTCTTCGTTTATGAAATTCCTTCTTCCTTCTATAGTATATTCATGCATAAAATGAAGCAACATTATTTTGTAAAGCTTAAAATAATAATTTAATGATAATTCAATATATGTTCTATTGCAGTATCATATCACGTTGTTTTCAAACTAAATTTTGGTTTTTGTGAATTTTATTGTGCTTTTATCATATTAATTGTATGCTGATAATCAACTTAATTGTTTAACTAAGTTGCTTGTGTCTAAATAGAAATTATACTCCTTGATGTATTATTGCTGTTTTTTTTTTTTATCAGTGTTATTATAAGTAAAGCTGTATAAAATTAATATTGGCCATAGTTTTTTGAAAATTTTTATTCATTGTTATAACTAGATAAAAAAATAAAGACAGTGATTTATTATAAAATTACTTTTTTCCTTCTTTACGTTTATGTTTCCTTATATTCAAGCATACGTAAGTCTAATTATTTTTTATTTCAAATTTTAGAAAAAAATAACTGAAAATCAGTGCTGTCAATAGAATTTTTTTTAAATAATGGGTAAAATTTCTGTGTCGGTAAGAAACAGACAGTTAAAAAATAAAACGAGAAACTTAAGTTCTGTGGATGGTGAATGATAGCTGTCCTTTTATGAAAGTTTCTATGTTATGCATTTAATATTTATTAGTAGAAATTGGTATCAAAACAGACGCCGAATTTAGAAACAACTATAGCAATAAATAATTAAAATATTTTTTTGGAAGCTAAATTTATAATTGATTAATCAGTACAGCAAACTGAAAATTTTTTTAACACATATTTTAAAATAAGTTAAAAGTTTTTATTTTTTTATCTTGCTTTTATGTGCATAATTAAAAATGGTTCTTGTCTTTTCTTGTGACATTTTTGTTTATTTTAATTATTATTTTTGTGTGTGTAGAATGTGTATTTAATTTTTTTACTTTTGCTTCATGTACCTATGAAGTAAAAGTATAGCATAATCTTTTTTTTTTTTCTGTTTGTAAAATGATTAGCATAGTTATTTTTCACATTAAGACATCAAAATGTGATGGTTAAGAATAATTTAAATAAGCAATGTTAGTGTTAAAATATCATCAAAAATTATTAAAAAATGGAGCTTCTATTGCTGTGAAGGAAACTATTATCATGCGCTATTCGCCCATAGAATGCTATACCAAATCATATTTGTTTTACCATTGAATACTGTGAATTGTAGACAGTAACAGCAATTTACTGCTCACTATCTCTGAATTGTGGAATATTATATTAACTAAAAAACTTGCGACAGACTTTATATATGATGTGTTTCATTTAGAATACTGTGACATTTTATGTCATAGAAATAAAATCCAACATATTTTTCACTCATCTAATTTATTATTATTTTGCAGATATTGAAATCAAATTAGCTAGGATTGCAAAATCTGCCGAGCGCCATCAGCTTTCATCAGACGACTGCACCACAGACTATTCAGCTTTTATGAAGGAGCCGACAAGGATTAACACGGACGAGAGGCCTTTACAGTGTGCCATCTGTATGAAGAGATTTCAACATAAAAGCCACTTTAACATCCACATGAGAACTCACACGGGAGAGCGTCCATTCAAATGTCCAGAGTGTGACAAAATGTTCTCTCAGAAAAGCAATATGAAGACACATATGAAGCTCCATTCCACCATTCATTATTAAAATATTATTTTAACATCTCCATTTTTTCCGAATTTAAATTTGTATATTTTTTTATTGTCTGTTAGATATCAATCTTTTTGATCCAATATGAATCTCACATGGCACGGTCTGCTAAATTGCTTGCATGTTTAGAATGATGGATCCTTTTGGTATTTGAATTTCTTCAGCAATGACAGAAATGATACAATGTCGTCGATGAGGATTTTCAGGAACATTGAAATAAGTCCGTCGATGTAAGACTTATATCACCCTTTTCCAGAGAAAGGCCTGAAGTGCACGACCACTGGGCTATCAGTGAAATTGGATACCAACTTAAAAAATTATCATAGCGATTTGTATAAATTGAAAGACCTGAATACAGTCATCCTTATTTCTATTAAGATGTCATGACCTTCGGAAGCTGTAATGTAGATTAATTAAAACATGCATTATTCCACTCTAAAATGGAAGTAATTTCCATAGTTCTCAAATCTATTCTACGTCTCCACTTTAAATCACTACAGATCAAGAGCGTGACATCCTCAATTTTTATGAAACTGAAGAGAATAAAGAATAAATATATTTCCTAAGTGTTTCATTATAAATCAAAATGCCCAGTTTTCGGCAAACGTTTTGTGTGTTGTATTAATGTTAAAGAGACTCATTTTTGAAAATGATATATTGTCAGAAATTTCTTCTTATAGGAAACAGTTGCAAATTGAGTATTATACACATTTAATAAGATTATTCCTTTTTATTTGAATCTCAATTTGTGTGCTAATATTTTATTGTCGTTTCCATGAGAATCTGTAATTGACTTTGTGTACCAGTATTATTGTAACTAAATTTGTACACGTTAAGTTTTGGGGTGTTTTTTTTTTAAAGTAATTATTTTTTTATTTTCTTTAATACGATGAAAAATAATTATATGATTTAAAATACTTAATTTTAGATTTCTTTAAAAATAAATTTCAGTGTAATACTAAGATGTTTCTTGTATCTTCAATTTTATGATTATAAATATTTTTTTTTTAATGTCACAACGAAATTTATGTTGTATCTTACAGGCTAATTAACATTTTGACTTTATGTGTATAAAAAATGTAAAATTGTTCTTACAACTTAATATATGGCACCATAAATGTATATTCATTTTTACTCATTTTCATTCAATTTTTTTTATTTAATGTTTTTTCTACAGCAGGTTCATAAAATTTCTTTGTAATTTTTAAATTTTATGTTATCATATT
>BPLQ01008970.1:3411-13542 GCA_021605075.1 Caerostris darwini
TTTATTTAACGACTATTACACAAGATGACTTTTCCCCTATAACATTTTAAGTGCTTCAGAAATTGGAGTGTTATTATTTCTTATTTTATTATAATTTAATGTTATTATAATTATTAATTTTACTTTTATTGATATTTTTCATTATTGGTAAGTTTTTCAGCACTAAAATATGAGATCATAGTTCCAAAAAAGAACACTTATTCTTATTAATATAAACAATCATTTAAATTCTTTCTAAAAGAATGGATGAATATTGATCTTCACATTTTAGAAATTTTTTATTGAAAAGCTTCACATTTTAGATATTTATACAACGACCTTGGGAATCCCCAAAAGTAAAGTCGGCAATCATCATAATTTTCCCATTTTGCTTTAACCAAAGCTTCTCCATAATTTATAATAGCATTACGAGCAAACTAATTTACCAGTTTCGAAAAGGCATTCTAAATCTCTAAATCACTCGTGCGATGACTTTGCTCTAACACATATGGCTGCAGACACAGAGATTTTAAAGCGATTTCAATCGCTGTCAGAGAGTGTGCTGAATTCCGGAATTTCGTGTTGGTAGTCTATCGACGTTTGCTTCTTTTTCTGACTGTCCAGCATTGAAGTAGCAGGAATCGACCATAAAAGGCCGGATAAAGTAGATATTTATTTCCGATTCGTAGGAGCCGAGGGAAGTTTTATGGTAGGTTTACTGCCCCCCAAGTGAGCCGGCGTATGGGAAGAAATTAAGGGATGTTGTTTGAATTATACGGCACAATCGCCTTGGAATAGCAGACAAGCATGATGCAAGAGGATTTTGTTCATAGGTCGTTCCGTGCCGAATCCCAAATTTGTAGGATAAAAATATAAAGCACAAGTATGAAATCTCGTTTTATGTTAGTGGAAATGAAATGAAAAAAAAAAAAAATAATGAATAGAAAAAGATAAATTAGTTTTCACGTTGCTCTAGAAAATCTAGTATATGAAAGATGTGTGATTGAGCAGTGTAAAGACGATATATTAAAATAAAAATAAAATTTTATAAGAACATTCAAATTCAAAAACTGAAATGTGGAATTATATTAAACAACTCATGGAAATTACTTACAAAAAGAAAAAGAGATGAAATTTACTCATTTATCAAGTAAAAGGGGCAATAATATAATATTATTTTCACAGTCATTAATATATTAAAATTAGTTTTCAGTTTTCTACATATCTTAATCATGTGTGTTATGATTTTGCATCAATGCATATAGCTAAATGTAGTTGAATCGTATTATCTATATCGCATTTTTATGACGAAACATATTATTTTATCTCAAATAAAAAGTGCGGCCTGATGGCCAATTGGCTAGTGCTCTGATCTTTGTTACCTGAAGCTTCAGATTCGACTCCTGGGGGTGGCATGGATGTTTGCTAATAGTTAGGAATCCACGTTAAAGTGTACATCTTTATCAAATTAGCATAAAATGTACAAATTATGACTGTAGCGGACAAACCAAATCGTATAAATAAAATAGTGTAATGTTTTAATAATTGGAATGAAAGTTGATAACATCTTCAGTGGCAACAATCTTTAATCAATCATGCAGGCATTAAACATGGAAAAATGGCGTATTAATGTTAAACTTTAATATTATATCCTTAAATATATGCAAAAGCAATAATAATAATAATAATAAAAACCTTTAAAAGCTGTTTAAAAAATTTAAGCATCATATTACATAATTACAGTAAAATAACATAATTACAATAAAAAATAGAATAGACAACACTGACTGTGAATGTCAAAAAGCCAAACAAAGAGTTTTAACTTCTTCAAAAACCAACAAAAAACGAAACTCTTTAAAATTGGCCCAGAATCAAATTGTGCATGACTAAATCGCCTTCCCTGCCGCACCCCTTGGGAATTCCCGAATGTAATTTCGGCAATCATCATAATTTTCCCATTTTGCTTTCTTCGAAGCTTCTCCGCTCTTTATAATGGCATTACGAGCAAACTAATTTGCCCGGTTTCGAAAGTCATTCTAAATCTCTAAATCATTCGTGCGATCAGTTTGCACCAACACATATGGTTGCAGACACGGAGATTTTAAAGCGATTTCCATCGCTGTTAGCTGGTGTGTTGATTTCCGGAATTTCGTGTTGATAATGTATCGACTTTTGCTTCTTCTTCTGCTCTGCCAGCATTAAAGGAGCAGGAATCGACCATAAAAGGCAGGATAAAGTATTTATTTATTTCCCATTCGTAGGAGCCGAGGAAAGTTTTATGGGATGTTTACTGCTCCCCATGTGAGCTGGCGTATGGGAAGAAATTAAGGGATTTCGTTTGAATTATATAGCACAATCGCTTTGGAATTGCTGACAAACATGATGCAAGAGGATTTTGTTCATAGGTCGCTCCATGCCGAATCCCAAATTTGTAGGATAAAAATATCAAGCACAAGTATGAAATCTCGTTTTATGTTAGTGGGAATGAAATGAAAAAAAAAGATTAAAGATTAGAAAAAGATTAGTTTGCAACATCCAAATAAAAAAAAATAAAATTTAGAATTATATTAAACGATTCACAAACATTACTTAAAAAAAATAAAATTTACTGAAATGCCAATAAAAGAGGTAATAATATGAAAACTGGTATTTATGTATGAAACTCGTTTTATGTTAGTGGAAATGAATTGAAAACAAGTAATATAAAAAAAAAAAAATTCAAGTCAATTCCTACTATTTTTTTCACTAGAGTGCAGAAAGTCCTTTATAAATATTTTTTATTCATTTCTTTAATTTATCTGTCACCATCTATTGGTAGATATATGCAACTGAAATGTAAAAAAAAAACTAAAATTAATTAATTAAATTTAATTAATGAATTAATATTTGAAAAAACTGTGTTAACATCAAGTGTCATCCACTACAAGATTATCAAAAATGTATGTGCTAAAATAATACTTGAGGGGATAAATAAAAAGTATTTTATGAACGATTGAAAATTTGAACAAGTTATATATAGGGAGAGTGTGGGCTAATAGAAGGAATTGAATAATAAATAGTATATAATAGTATAATATATAAATTAAATAGTAATTAAAAGTATATTATAAAAGTATAATAAATAGAAAAAGATATATTAGTCTACAAGACAATATTCAAATACAAAAAACAAAATGTAGAATTAGATTAAACGATTCAGAAAGATTACTTAAAAAAAATTAAATTTACTTATGAGTCAAGTAAAAGATTTAATAGTATAATTTTATTTGCACAGTCATTAATATAGTTAAATTAAATTTCAGTTTTCTACATTTCTTAATTATTTATGAGATGATTTTACATCAGTACATATAGCCACAGCTAATTGAAACGTATTATCTATATCGCATTTCTAATACGAAATATATTATTTTAAATCATATGAAAAGAGCGGCCTAATGGCCAATTGGCTAGTGTACGGACCGTTGTTACCAGAAACTCCAGGTTCGATTCCTGGCGGTGGAATGGATGTTTGTTAGTGGTTCAAATCTACGTTTAAGTGTACGTCACTATCAAATTAGCTTAAAGTGTACAAAGGAAAACTGTAGAGGACAAACAAAACCATATAATTATAGTGTAATTTTTTTATAATTGGAAGGAAAGTTGATAACGTTTTCTGTGGCAACAATCTTTATTCAATCATGCAAGCTGTAAACATGGAAAAATGGCGTATTAATGTAAAAGTTAAAAATTTTATTACATCTGTAAATATATGCAAATGCAAAAACAAAGAAAAAAAACACTTTAAAGCTGTTTCAAAAATTTAACCCTCATATTACATAATTACAATAAACAATATAGTAGAACGACAGTGACTGTGAATGTCAAAAAGCCAAACAAAGAGTATTAACTTCAATAAAAACCAACAAGAAACGAAACTCTTAAAATTGACCCATAATCAAATTGTGCATGATTAAATAGCATTCCCTGCCATACCCCTTGGGAATTCCCGAATGTAATTTCGGCAATCATCATAATTTTCCCATTTTGCTTTCTTCGAAGCTTCTCCGCACTTTATAATAGCATTACGACCAAACCAATTTACCCGGTTTCGAAAGGCATTCCAAATCTCTAAATCATTCGTGCGATGAGTTTGCACCAACACATATGGTTGCAGACACAGAGATCTTAAAGCGATTTCAATCGCTGTTAGTGGGTGTGCTGATTTCCGGAATTTCATTTTGATAGTCTATCGAAGTTTGCTTCCTTTTCTGCCCGTCCAGCATTAAAGGAGCAGGAATCGACCCTAAAAGGCCCGGTAAAGTAGTTATTTATTTCAGATTCTTAGGAGCAGAGAAAAGTTTTATGGTAGGTTTATTGCTCCCCATGTGAGACGGCGTGCAGAAAGAAATTAAGAGATGTTGTTTGAATTATACAGCTCAATCACCTTGTATTTGCTGACATACATGATGCAGGAGGATTTTGTTCATAGCTCGTTCCGTGACGAATCCGAAATTTATATAATCAAAATATCAAGCACAAGTAGGACATCTCGTTTTACGTTAGTGGAAATGAAATGAAAAAAAGATTAATGAATAGAAAAAAAATTACAATGTAGTTTAATGACAATATCTAAATACAAAAACTAAAATGTAGAATTATATTAAACAACTTACGAAGATAACTTAAAAAAAATAAATAAAAAAAATTTAAAAAAAGATTAAATTTACTGAAGTGCCAAGTAAAAGAGGAAATAATATAATATTACTTGCACGATCGTTAATATATTTATTATCATATTACCTTTTACAATTTTATACATTTCTTAACCATTCATTTGATGATTTTGCATCAATACATATATCCACAGCTAGTTGTATCATATTATCTATATCGCATTTTTAATACGAAATATATTATTTTAACTCATATAAAAAGTGCGGCCTGATGGCCAATTGGCTACTGCTCTAATTGCCAATTGGCTACTCTTTGTTACCAGAAGCTCCAGCTTCAAATGCTGGTGGTAGTATGGATGTATGTTATGGTTCTGAATCCATGTTAATGTGTACACCACAATCAAATTACCTTAAAATGTACAAAGGATGACTGTAGAGGAAAAACCAAATCATATAAATATAGTGTATTTTTTTAATAATTGGAACGACGGTTGTCATCATTGTCAGTGGTTATCCAAAAAAAAAGTTAAACTTTATTCAATTATGCAAGTTTTAAACATGGAAAGATGGCGTAATTATGTAAATTTTTTAATTGTTTACTATATCTGTAAATATATGAAAAAATAAAAAAAAACACCTTTAAAGCTTTTTTAAAAAAATTCATCACCATATAGCATAATTACAGAAAAATCACATAATTACAATAAACAATAGAATAGAACACCACTGACTGTGACTGTCAAAAAGCCAAACAAAGAGTATTAACTTCTTGAAAACCAATAAAAAAAAACGAAACTTATAAATTGGCCAAGAATCAAATTGTGCATGTTTAAATCGCATTCCCTGCCATACCAGGTTTTAATCCTGACGGTGGTATGGATGTTTGTTATGTTTCGGAATCCACGTTAAAGTGTACGTTGCTATAAAATTTGTTTAAAATGTACAAAAAATAATTGTAGAGGACAAACCAAATATATAAATATATTGTAAGTTTTTAATAATTGGACGAAAGGTTGAGAACATTTTATGCAGCAGCAATCTTTATTCAATCATTCAAGCTGTAAACATGGAAAAATGACGTATTAACGTAAAACTTTATCATGTTATTATGTCTGTAAATATTAGCAAAAGCAAGAAAAAACACCCTTTAAAGCTGACTGAAATATTTATGCATCACATCACATAATTATAGTAAAATAATATAATTACGATGAACAATAGAATAAGACAATACTAACTGTAAATGTCAAAAAGCCAAACAAGTAGTATTAACTTCTTGATAAATCAACAAAACAAAAACTCTTAAAATTAGCCCAGAATCAAATAGTGCATGATTAAATTGCCTTCACATCGATATCCCTTGGGAATTCCCAAAAGTAATTTCGGCAATCATCATAATTTTCCCATTTTGCTTTCTTTGAAGTTTCTCCGTACTTTACAATGGCATTACGAGCAAACTAATTTGCCCGGTTTCGAAAGGCATTCTAAATATCTAAATCATTCGTGCGAAGAGTTTGCACCAACACATATGGTTGCAGACACAGAGATTTTAAAGCGATTTCAATCGCTATTAGCGGGTGTGCTGATTTCCGGAATTTCGTTTTGATAGTCTATCGAAGTTTGCTTCTTTTTCTGTCCGCCTAACATTAAAGGAGCAGGAATCGACCCTAAGAGTCCGGGTAAAGTAGTTATTTATTTCAGATTCTTAGGAGCCGGGAAAAGTTTTATGGTAGATTTATTGCTCCCCATGTTTGCCGGCGTATGGAAAGAAATTAAGGGACGTTGTTTGAATTATATAGCACAATCGCCTTGGAATCGCTGATAAACATGATGCAGGAGGAATTTGTTCATAGGTCGTTCCGCGCCGAATCCCAAATTTATAGGATAAAAATATCAAGCACAAGTATGAAAAGCCTTTTTATGTCAGGGAGAATGAAATGTGAAAAATGATTAATGAATAGGAAAAGATAAATTAGCTTAAACGATCATCTAGAAAATCAATATTATATGTAAGATGTGTAATTCAACTGTGCAAAAATGAAATAATAAATAAAAAAGGACATTTTTTTTAACAAATCCAAATTAAAAAAAAACATTAAAAAACTGAATTTTAGATTTATATTAAATTACTCATGAAAATTATATACATTAAAAAAAGTGATGAGCCGAATAACAGAGGTAATAATATCAAATATTATATTCTTGTTCATTAATAGAACTTTAATCATTACCTATTTCTAAATCTCTTAATCATTTATGTGATAATTTTTCCTCAATACATATGTCCGCGGCGGGTTGTGATGTATATAATATATATCGCATTTTTTGTACCGAGCATATTATTTGTACACATATAAAAAAATCATTTTTTAAACATTGGGAAAAAAGGTTGATAAAATATTTCTGTAGCCATAATCTATATTCCTTCCTGCGAGCAGTAAGACAGTAAACATTGAAAAAAAAACCGTATTGATGTAAAATTTTAAAAGTTTATTATATCTATAAATATATGAAACGCAAAAAGAAAAAAAAAACAATACATAAGTATTTTTCAATACTATTTGTGCAATGATGTTTTTATCACGAAAAATATAAATTTACTTGATATATATACATATATATATGCATGTTATATATGTATATACCATATATATATATATGCATATTTAGTATATACAATGTTGTAGGAATACATTTCAAACGTAGTTGAGTAGTTAATTTTTTATTTATGTAAGGAGACAGAAATTGTCGTATATGATATTCTGTATGGTTAATGAAATAAATAAGCAAAAATATACAGATGGATTAATTTTCATTTGCATCAATTGCATAGATATAAAAAAGTATATTTATTTTCTATAAGTAATACCACCTTTTTCGGCAATATATATATATAAATAAATGTTGGTTTTACTTATGACCAAAAAAAATTTATTTATTTTTAATTTTTAATAAAAAAGTATAATGTGTTATTAAAAGTAATATATTTATTATAAATAGTAATTAAAAGTATATTATAAATGTATATACACTCAAGAGTCAAAACATTATGACCACCTGTCAACAACGAGTTGGCCCACCGTTGGCGCGCAAGACAGCTTCAACCCGGCTTGGCATGGATGCCACACGTCCTTGGTAGATGGTTGGAGACAGTTTTTACCAGATGTTTAAGCAACGGTCACGCAAATCCGAGATATTGCGAATTGGTGGTCTTTGAACTCTGAGCTGCCGACCCACGACATCCTAAATGTATTCTATCAGATTGAGATACGGCGAGTTAGGCGGCCAGGACATTGACTGGAATTCAGCATCATGTTCATGGAACCAATCCAACACAATTTTAATCTTGTGACAAGGGGCGTTGTCCTGTTGGAACATTCCATTTTCAGCTGGAAAAATAGAGGCCATGTAAGGGTGCAACTGGTCCGCAATGATGTTCAGATACCCTGTAGCATTCATGGTCTGCTCTACCACAACCACGGGTCCGAGAGACGCCCAAGAGAACATCCCCCAAAGCATAATACCGCCACCACCGGCCTGTGTATGACCTACTGTACATTGATGGAGCAACTGTTCGCCTGGAAGACGACGTATTCTGACACGGCCATCGGAGTGATGAATAACAAACCGTTATTCATCTGACCAAGCAACTCTCTCCCAGTGATCCATGGAGCAGTCACGATGTTCCCGGGACCAGCGCAGGCGCAGATGGCGATGACGCTTGGTCGGCAAAGGCACACGAGTGGGACGTTTTCTGCGTAGCCCCATATCCAACAGTGTCCGCTGAACAGTGTGCTCCGATACTATTCTACTTGGCCCTCCATTGTATTGGGCCGTCAGCTGAGCCACTGTATGGCTACGGTTTTGCTTCACCATGCGAGACAGTCTCCGACGACCTTTTTCTTTGATAGCATGTGGACATCCAACACTATGTCGTCTACTGCTGGTTTCACCGTCATTCATCCACTTTGCATAAGTACTAACAATTGTAGATATCGAACAATCCACGAGTCGTGCAGTTTCGGAAATACTTGTTCCGAGCCTTCGAGCCATTACAATCTGCCCTCTATCAAAGTCGCTTAGATACGCAGCCTTCCTCATCACACACAGAAGTAAGTGAAAGAATGATTCTTCAGACTCTCCAGCAGCAGTTAAATACCACTTCCACCTGATCACGTGCCTTCCACGTCATCCCAGCGAGTTCATTGCAAAATGTAGGGGTGGTCATAATGTTTTGGCTCTTGAGTGTATATATATAAATTAAACCATCTGGATATTTTTGTTTATTTATTTCATTGAGTAGGACAGTTTCTGTTTTCTTACTTACCTAATTAAGGAAGAACAAAAAAACAACTCAGATCAACTGGATTCCTACAAATTGGTTTCATGCAAACACGGGTCTAAATTATATAAAATCCGATTATATCTATCATTAATATAAAAAAAAAAAAAATGACTTTAAAAGTGCTTTTAAGCGTAAGAGTTAAATCATTTAATGTTTTTCTTTTGAATTCCATATAATGCTAGTCGAATTTTTAAATTTTGCGAATTTATTGTAATTTTTAAGTCACATTATTTTTGAAATATTAAAAATATTTGAAATAAATATAAATTATTATTATATATATATATATATAAATTAATATAAAAAGTAACATTAAAGGCTTATTTTGTATGCATTAATATACACTTTTCTATAAAAATAAACAAACCGATTTGAATTATTTAATGAAAAGAAAAAGAAAATATTGTGTAATACTGTTAATAAACTGCTGTTTTAAAAATATATTCACCTTAATTTTAATTTCCACTTTTAATTTCTTTCTTTATTTATTTTGGAATCCTAACCGTTTTATTATGTTTTTAAACTGCTTTTATCTATTTTTGTTTACTGCATATAACATCAACATTTTAGAAAACTAACCGCTGTTTAATAAGGAAGGTCGAAATATAAATCTAACAAACATGGTAGAAATGCATCCACGACTTAAATTTTTTTGTATCGCTAAATTCGTTTGCTTTCAAAGAGTCATGCTTTTTTATTTATGGGATCTTTATTTTAATTAAAAAACGGTTTTATAAAATATTTTATATTAAGAGTTGAATACATTTTTAAATATTAATATCTATTCTATTTAACACAAGGCAATATCTAAAGTAATTTTTTTCACTATTAATAAAATATAATTATAACTTGTAGCAACAAATATTATAAAAGAGCTTTTCCCATTATATTTGCTTCTAATTACATTTAAGATAATATACAAAAACCGCGTTCACTTCTTGACTGTTCATCGTAATACAAAATGGAGATGTGACATAATGCACCAAACTTGTCAAATAAATCAAATATAATTCTGAAAAATGTTCTAAATAAGGCAATTGAAGAGATAGCTAGACACATGATAATATTTTTTTCTAACTTTCACCCTATTACATTAGGCTTGATATCTACTTATATTGCAAACGGAAATTCAGTTTCAGTCATCTAGCCGCG
>BPLQ01008971.1:0-27111 GCA_021605075.1 Caerostris darwini
GTGTTTGTACTTATAGGATATAATTATAGTTATATAATATAGTTATAATTATAATTATAGGATATGCTTGTCGAGGAGTATTTGATAAGTTAATAAATTTCTGGTCCACGCCGATTTCACTTAAAATATTTAGTTGAGTAAATGAGATAATGTTACCTAATGTTAGGGGTAGTGTATTTAGATGCAAAAGTGTCAGTGTGTGCAACCATTTTCCTCCGTACAAAGAGCGCAATTCACGAATAAATGTGCGACTAGATATGATTTCTCAACTGCAGCACATTTTTTTCGCCACCTGTATTTAAAATAGCATAATAAAAATTAAAGGGGGGGCACTATGCTCTATTTAGTTGTATCAACATCACATCGGCCATCTGTGATAAGCTATCGACAACAGGAAGCGGTTGTTCTGTGATATTTCTGCCGCTTAGCGTTGCATGGGGAGCGGGAGATTTTCGCAGACAAACCGTTCATATATATACACATTAATTATCGCTAAATCATACGAAATATATAAAGACTAATAATAATTTTACACCACACCTTTAAAATATTTTCAAATACGTGTCGACACAACAATAGCATGTCCTTTCGCTTTATTATTGCGCGTATCTGTCATTCTATTGTGATAGTTCTTATGTCATTTGATGCATTTTTTTGCACGTGCCAATAACCCTTCTGAAAAAAACAACTTCTTTTAAAGCTTGCAATGTTGGATGGAAATTCTTCGATGCTTAAATTCTTTTTAATTCTCACTTAGCAATAATATATTACTTGAATTTTTTTCTAGCTAAATTGCGAAATATATTCATTTAATCTCTTACAGGAAAGAGATGAAAATCGTTTAGGAAAAGAAAATAAAAATTCTGAAAAAAAACAATGTAGCTATCAATTTAAATATTCCGTGTTTGATATTTGTTCTGTACACCACATATTTAAAATATTTGTAAATACATGTCAACAAGACATTATTGTCTACAAATCTGTCATTCTATAGTAATAATTTTTATTTGATTTTATACATTTTTTCCCATGCTCATATACATATTGTAAAACGTTTTAAAGCTTGCAGTACTGAATGAAATGTCTTCAATACTCTTTTCAGTTCTCCCTCAGCCACAAGCGAACTGATTGTCAATTGGCTAGCGCTTTTGCCTTTCGTATCACAGGCTTAAGGTTCGAATCCTGGCGGTGGCATGGTTGTTTGAATCTCTGTTCGGAATCCACGTTAAACTGTAGGTCCCGGTCTGTTTAGCCCTCATGTACACGTGCCCTCGTCAAACCAAATCCTTAGCAATAAGTTTTTAATTTCCTAACTAAATTGTAAATCATGTTAAAAATAATGCATTGCATGTAAAAAAACAAACAAGTAATATATAAAAAAAAATTTTAAGTCAATTCCTACTTGTTTTTCACTATAATGCAGAAAGTCCTTTATAAATCATTTTCATTCTTTTTTTTAAGTTTATCTGGAGCCATTTATTGGTAGGTATATGCAACTTAAATCTAAAAAAAAAAAAAAAAAAAAAATGAAATTAATGAATTAAATTTAATGAATGAATTAATATTTGAAAAAAAAACTGTCTTGATATCAAGTGTCATCCACTACAAGTTCAAAAAAAAATGTATTTGAACTTAAGTGGATGAATAAAAAGTATTTTATGAACGATTAAAAATTAGAACAAGATACGGAGAGTGTGTGCTAAAAGAAGGAATTGGTGAAAAAGAGGCGGAAAAGGATTTGTTTTATGAAGATTTTAATTTAAAATTATTAAATATTTAACGTCACATTCTTAAAAAAACAGTTTTTCACATATATTTTGATTAATATAAAAATGGATTCCCCGAATTTCACAACAAACACATTAAAATCAATTTGCAAGAAAATAATCATAAAATGCACGTGCTTTTCCGACTCTGTAAAAGCTCAATTTCCTACTCAGAAATGGGATGACTTCAACCCGGTAATAAAAAGGAATGCTCATAAATAATTGATTTATATTAAATTTAGTATTAAACAAGTACTGAAACCGATGCAAAATCCAAACGGATACATCGTAGCATACGACTGCGCTGAGAAGGGGTCGAAAGGCTCATCAAATTTTATAATAAATAATAAAAAATAAATAAATAGATAAAAAAAATTAAAAAATTAAAAAATTAGTTAAAATATTCTTCCACCTGAGCCGTATTCTTCACTTACGTATTTGACAACCGTAGTTATGATTATGATTATTATTTATTGTTATATTTGTTATTATTGATGTAGAATATTAAATGAAGTTAGTATTCAGATTTTTAGTATTACTTAATTAATAATAATGCATGTAGAAACCCTAATTTTCATTATTTTTCACTGCATAACACCTCGAAAAACTTTAAATAAATCTAATATTATGTGTATCTAAGTGTCTCTCCCTAGAATATTTATAGTTTTTCTATATATACATATATTGTGTAATATTAAACTTCAAGTGCAAATGACACTATTTAAAAATTCCAGAAATTTAAAAATTTGTAATAAAATTTACAGTTTAAAAACATTTTTTTCCCCTGAATCTTCTTAAAAGAATATAGAAAAACAAAGAAATTACCAATTTTTTATTATTCTGAAAAAAAAAAAAAAAATTATATAAAACTCGCCATTGCCAGCCTTCAAAGAATTCATAACAGCGAGATAGTAAAAGAATAACTAGGAAACTGGTTCGAAACTGAAGTTAAAGGGGTTTGTGCACACTTTTTTTTTCTTTCTTAAATTCTTTTGTTGTATATCCCCATAGCTAAAGCTTTCAGGTAGTAACCAAGGAAGACCACTTCCATTATTTTCAATGCTTCTCAGAAATTCCTAGTTAAAAATAGGGCAACCCATTTTCTCAATTCGTCGTATTGAAATGAAATCGCATTTTTCAACATTTGTATACAAAAGCAATGCGTTGTTCGCATTGCTCCTTCACGGAAATGACGTTGATTATTTCTCAAGGTCAAATGGAGAACCCCCACAGGAAGAGTGATTCATACATTTTTCCGCATTGTCACCTTACCAGCCTTTTCAAAAGGACATCCCCCTGAACAACCGTTCTACAAAAGGAATTCTTCCGTAGTCACGCATGAATAATCACGGCTGTCTTCTTGAGAAAGGGATGTGCAGGAAGATAGTTTATAATATCAGAAGATACAAGACACTCTTGAATGACAGCAAAAATAAATAAATAAATAATAATTTGGAAGAAATAAAATATTCATAGCGAATGTTTATTCATAGCGCATGTTTATTCATAGCGCATGCTAAAAATTAATTAAAATATCTTCATTTCAGTGATAAATATCTTTCGGGAAGGGGGGGGGGACTTTTTAATTAAGTTGAAAGTTTAGTGTTTATATAGTTAATAAATTGCTCAAATTACTAGCTTAAATCTTTCTCAAATAGGAGCAGGAACTGAAGAATAAAATAGCTTACGAGTTATCAAACTGAATATCGGGAACATAATAATTTAAACAACTCTAAAAATTTTAAAAATAAAATTAGCGAATCTTTAACAACATTGTACTAATCTCATAGATTTAAAATCTGCGTCTGTGTTGCAGATTTTCTCGAACAAATTGAACATAGGCGTCCTTTTTAAAGTAAATCATAGAAATATGTTTTTAGAATAGTGTAATTCTAATTTTGCTAACAATTTGAACGTAGGCCCCTCTTGATCTTGAGGCCCTAGGCTGAAGCCTAGTTAGCCAACAGGAAAATCCGGGCCTTGGGTTGAGTGCATCTATTCAAAATCAAATTATAAGTAGGACGTGAGAAACAGCAAACAAAAATATCATATCAATGAATGAGGAAATATGTATATATTTATACGTAAATTACGGGGGCCTGAATGGCCGAGTGGCTAGCGCTCGGTACCACAGGTTTCGGGTTCGAGTCCCGGCGGTGCTATGGATGTTTGTAGTAGTTCGGAATCCACTTTAAACCGTAGGTCCCGGTCCTAATAGGATCAGCGATAAATAGGATAGTTGCGGGGGCATTGTTACTCCGCGTCCGTATCTTCAAGTTACACGCGCCCCCTGGATAATGCAAAGTGAGTAACGTCTGTGCAGCGCTTGCCTTAAGGCCTCCAAGACCAAGCAGTCTAAGTGTTTGCTAGCTGCGTAGGAACAGAAAAAAAAAAAATACATAAATTGCGAAGAACAGAAGTAAAAATCCAATAGTTAGAGAGAGATCATTAAAAATGATAAGGACAGCACGAAGTACTCAATAATACATTAGCGAGGAGGGCTGTGACCTTGAACTTGGGGAGCCCACAGTGGAATTAAAAAAGCAACATGTGAATTCCCAGAAAAGCGGGGAGCCTACACAATGAGAAAGGAATGCTCTAGAACCTGTAATGACTGCATGTCGAAAATGAATAGGCGAACTGATGCATGAGCTGGCTAATTTGAAACAGAAAAGAAAATATTTAGAAAAACCAGCTGTTCGAATAACGAATGTATTTGGGTGGTTGGAGATCTGCTGACCATTTTGTGGTTGTAAAAGGATATTTATGTTTTCCTTCGTTGTGTGCAAACAAGAATTTAGATATTATTGTGATTTTTCCCGCCAAGGAAGACGTTTCTAGAGAGATCAGTGATGGAGTTGTCTATTGTGGCAGTTCTGAGATCGTTATGAATAACGTCGTTTCTGATGAGCCAGGGGGTCCCAATGATTGAAACTTATGGCTACTTGCCACTAAAGCTCAATTTTTTATTTTTTTATTAAATATCGAGTATTTCAATGAATCAGTGTTTTTATGGAATCCATTTAAATTTTTTTAGTACCTCGACAGAATAGGAGAAAGCATTTTTTTTTCTTTTACAAAATAAACATTTGTATGTATATATACATATATATATATATAAATATCATCATTGGCGCAACAGCCCAGTGTGGGCCAGGGCCGTCTACCTGCTAGTAGATTTCGAAACGAGAGGTGATTTTCTTTTTACGGGGTAGGGTTTTCAGCTCTACGTCCAATGCTCAACAGTCATATAAGACCTGGACCTACTGCTTAATGTAGATTCCAAACCATTACAAACATCCATGGCTCCGCCGGGACACGAACTCGAAACCTGCGGTACCGAGCGCCAGAACGCTAGCCACTCGGCCATTCCGGCCCATGTATATATATATATAACTAACGTGTGGCGAGCCCCATGGCTCGATACGACAGGTGTTTAAGGTTCGAGTCTCGGCGGTACCCTGGATGTTTGCAGTGCTTCGGAAATCCGTTTTAAATAATAGGTCACGGTGTAATATGACTGTAGTGTGTTGGGCGTAGGACTGTCAACTCTACATCGGAGTTGTAAAAGGAAACATCTCCTGTCTCAAAATCAGCCAGTAGGCAGACGGCTTCGCCCATCATGGAGCTGTTGCGCCAATGAACAAGAATTTTATTTAATAGTAATTGAAATAATGAAGGTTACATAAATGATGTAATCGATAGTGAAAAGAGAAAACAACACACATACACACATACCTTAACCAAACAGCATACCTTACCTTATATACATTGAAAGTTGGACAATTGATTTTCTACACATACTTTCATCAATAGGATTTAGGACCCCTTTAAGAACGCATTATTCTAAAGAATTCTTTAATAGTCCCAAAGAGTGTAGCGGTCTTTTAAAAACTTTTTCGGTTTTCCAAAACTCTGTATTCTTTGTTTCCTTATTCAGTATCTTCATCTTTTTTCCCCCCAGGTTTGAAGAAAGGAATCTTTTATTAGATCTCTTCTTTATTCTGTTATTGATGGGGCCTGAATGGCCGAGTGGCTAGCTCGGTACCACAGGTTTCGAGTTCGAGTCCCGGCGGTGCCATGGATGTTTGTAGTGGTTCGGAATCCACTTTAAAGTGTAGGTCCCGGTCTAATAGGATCGTAGAGCGTTGCGGGGCATTGTTACTCCTCGTCCGTGGCTTATCTTCAAGTGACACACGCCCCCTGGGACGTGCAAAGTGAGTACGTCTGTGCAGCGCTTGCCTTAAGGCATCCAAGACCAAGCTGTCTAAGTGTTTGCCAGCTGCATTAGAAAGAAGAAAGAAAAATTCTGTTATTGATAACACCGAAATTGAAAAGATGTTGTCAAGTCATTTCTATTTTGCCGAAAAAAGGAACGCCCCCTTCAATGCTTAGTTTCCCTATTCCTCACAAATCGCAGTAAAACCCGGGTGTCGGTTTCCCATAAAGTGGTAATTTGCACTTTTATTTTTACTCTACAGGGCGGTCGATGGTGATATATTCAGATGACGTTGCAGATTATAGCGTATTAATTAATATCTATCAATTCTGCATTTCCCCCATTCTTTGGTGTGTACTCAAGTCTACATTCGTGTAGGGGATAGGGATAAAAAGACATAAAAGAAATCTTAAAGAAAAAATAACATGAAACTTCATAACTAGTTTTAAAACACATTATTTCAAACACTTTAACAAAATTATGCGATAAATATGGTTAACCCTACACAGCCCTAAAAAGCCCTACACAGAAAATAAGTAAATATAAACCTCCCAGTGCAGCTAAAAGCTTTTGTGAAGCTATTTTTATTTTGTCAAAAAAAGGAGCTAGGTCGCACGAAGTACTGAAGGGGAGTGTTTGTTAGTGATTTGGAATCCACTTTAAACTGTAGGTCCCGGTTTGCTTAGCCCACGTGTGCACAAGATGACCGTAGAGCGACAAACCAAATCAATATTTAGTTTCCCTTTTTTTTTTTTTCCCCAATTAGCGGTAAAATCCAAGTGTGTGTTTCCAATAGAGTAGTAGTTCGTACTTTTATTCTTACTCTGTGACACAATTCTTTAAAAATGAGCAATTATAGTTTAATTAAATTAGCTGACTTGTTTTGTCAGAGTTATGGCTTCATGTGAAATAACTTTAGATGAATAACTTAATCCACTTTTAGCAGAATATGCTTAAATAAATTAGTTTCAAAAGTTAATGAATATCCTTTTTCTAACTCAATCGAGTTCTAAATGACAGTGTAGATGTCTAATAAAATAATACAATAATAAAATTAAATTAAATTAACTAGTATAGCAACTAATAGTTCACAATTTAATCTAAACTTAATAAGCGGTTTATGAGTTATCCCGAAAAATAATTACGTGAACCTTAATTGACGAAACAAATTTGAAGTGTTACATTTATTGCGATTGATTGCAACATTGATGATTGTTGATGAACACTGATGAATATTTGCAATGATTTTTACATTTATTAACAAGCATTAGAATATAAAAGGCACGTTATTAATATTATGCATGAAAATGCTATAATGAGAGAAAAGAACATGATAATTTTGAAATATATGTTTATTTAAAATTTATTGCCTCCCAGGGAGGTTTTAATCTGAGTACTGCCTCGCATGTGCATTTAGTATGGGAGAAAACGTGGAAAATTCCCATCAGACAGAAAATCCTGTGGTACTCGAACCCAAAACTTGTGGTGCCGAGCGGCAGAGCCAACTAGATTTTTGAGTAGAGAAAAGAATCATATGATGTATTTTAATTAATTAGTTTCTGCAAATGAATTAAATATGCTTACTAAAGTTAAATAATTTTTCAACTTTAACTTAATTAATAAAAGTTAAAATTCCTTGTAGAAATTCCATTATTATTTTTTATTTATAGTTGTAAATTTAAAAAAAATTAGATGTATCATTTAATTTTTTTTTTTTTTCTAATCGTATTTTTTTACTCTGTCTCCTCTAAAGGTAAGCGGTCACATGGCCAATTGGCTAGCACACTGGCTTTTAGTACCACAGGCTAAAGATTCGAATCCTGGTGGTGGCATGGATGTTTGTTAGTGGTTCAGAATCCACTTTAAACTATAGGTCCCGGTCTATTTAGCCCTCATGTGCACAAGATGACCATAAAGCGACAAACCTAATGCAAACCCTATAACGGTGAAAAGGAAGTATTATTAGTTTTGAGGCTCTAAAAACTAATAAGGATTTTAAAAACAAAATTAATAAATAATTATTCCTACATTTTTATTAAAACCAAAATAATTTAAAATTAAGGGAAATTTTCTAGTTCTGGACAAAATCCTTGTAAAAAAAAAAAAAAAAAAATCCTTCTGAAAATACAGTTCACTATTAAAGAAAAAACAAATATGTAATAATTAATGGATATAGATTCATTGAATTTTGAAGATGTTTGTAGAATAATTTTGCCTTTTCCCGTTAACTTTCAGAGACATTTTAATGGATAAATCTCGAAAATTCTCGGTTTAGTATTTGAAAGAAATAGATAGAAAATTTATATTTAATTTAATACAAAAATAAATTAAAACGTTTTCTATTATAACTTTTTGTATTTTATATACAATTTTACAATTTTACAATTATTCCGATGCACATTTTTATTTCTCGAGCATGTTTTTAAGACTCTTGTACTTACTGGAAAACTCTACTTTCTTATATTACTTCCTTATTACTCTTATTGGGAAAAATAAAGAATAAATAAAACATAATAAAAAAAATGAATAAAAAGTCAAATATATGTACTGTCAATACGCACTGTTTAAATTGAAAGCTCTGAAGATGATGTAAAACTATATCTGTAAAATTTTAGGTTAGTGAATATTAAATAATGATAAAACGTCTCAAAAATACATGACAATAAAAAATGTATTAAAAGCTAATACAAAAAATTCAATGAAATATACAACTACCGTCCGTAACAAGATTGGGGAGGGGGAAATCAGGAAGGAGAGAAAAAAGGGGTGGGGGACATCTGGATCGTACACTTCCCTAGGATAGATTTGATACGATTTTCGCTTTACGGTCATTTTGTGCACACTTTCGGCTAATTATACCGGGGCCTACAGTTTAACGTGGATTCCAAACAACTCACAAACAGAAAGGATTCCAACCTGAAGCCTGTGTCATCAAAGGCCAGAGCGCTAGCCAATTGGCCATCAGACCGTAAGACTGTTTTGAAGAAATAGTCGTTGATGAAGATTTCATTATTATTAATTAGGAGATGTGTTTTATTAAGCAAGTGACAATTTTGAACTGTAGATATTCCATTTTCCAACTTGCCCATTACTAAATAATAATCGAGAGAGAAACAGGAAGAATTTTCTCTATAATACAAATAGATGTTGGTCATGTTCCATTAACATTGTTATTTGACAGTGAAAAACAGAGAATAACTTTTTCTCTTTTCATAGTTTCATAATTGTTGTTGTTGTTGTATCTTATCCCACTTGGTAAACATCTAAACCAAGCCTACGAAACAGTGTGGTCTCATGGTTGAAGAGAAAGAGGACAGTTTCTGTTTGATGGAGCACCCGTAGGTAGAAGTCTGACTTGACTCCGTGAAGCTGATGCTTTTACGTTGTAGGGTAGTGAGCCCTACGCCCAATGCTCTGACAGTCATATTAGACAAGGACCTACGTCTTAAAGTAGATTCCGAACCACTGTAAACATTCATGGTATCGCCGGGACTCGAACCCGACACCTCCATAGCGCTAGTCACTCTGCCATTCAGGTTCATAGTTTTTATGAAACTATGGTAACTATTAAAACTTAGTTATAGTTTATATAACTGTAAACTAGTAACACTTTTCATAGTTTCATAATCTGGGCCTGATGGCCTAGCGCTCTGGTGCTCGATGCCACAAGTTCGGATACAATCCCGGATCCATGGATGTTCGATTTCCATGCTTGTATTATACATGTTTGATCCATGGGTGTTTGTAGTGATTCGCAATCAAATTTAAAGCTGTAGGTCCCTGTCTATTATGACTGTAGAGAGTTAGTTGTAGGGCTGACAACTCTACCCCGTAAAAAGAAAACATCTCATTTCTCGACATCTGCCAGTAGACAGACGGCCTTTGCCAACAATGGGGCTGTTGCGCCAATGATGATGATGATGATAGTTTCATAATAGAACAATCGAGGCAGAACATTTTTCAATACCGCTATTTCATGTTCTATTTTGTCCCCATTGAAAAGCAGAAGACTAATGCCTTAATAAAAATGGTGTCGTTAATTACTTTTAAACAATGCCATTATTCTCTCGGATAAGATTAAACAAGGGGTGGCCAACCCGCAGGCCGTGAGATTTATCACACTTTTACAAAATAGATTCCTTTCATAATGACCAGAGTAGTGAAAACTAATGTATTATTCTTGAAAATAAAACTAATGCATTACTTTTGAAGTGAAAATTAATGTATTACTTTCTTTACTCTACACTACCTTAATTTACAGAGAAGTTAACCCTTATTGCTAAATCTCTAATTTAAGTCAGATTAAAAAATCATAGAGATGGTATCTTTATAAGTCCGCATAAATTTAATATCCGTAAATGGCATCTTTAGTA
Organism: Caerostris darwini; assembly: GCA_021605075.1. Classification (NCBI taxonomy): domain Eukaryota; kingdom Metazoa; phylum Arthropoda; class Arachnida; order Araneae; family Araneidae; genus Caerostris; species Caerostris darwini. The sequence continues at coordinate 10,359 of BPLQ01008971.1, forward strand.
TCATATATACAGTGTCTTTTAATTATTATTATTATTATTATTTGCATTAGTTTCATTTTTGTATGCTATTTTCATATAAAACCCCACATTTATTAGTTTTTTCCTCTGCATTACATTAACTTACAAAGAAGTTAACTCTTCTTTTACAAAATAGATTAATTTTATAATGACCAGAGTAGTGAAAACTAATGTATTAAAAAATGATGACTTTGATTTTAAAATAATATTCTTGCGAATATATGGCAAATTGGCCTATTTGATTTATGAGTTTACAGTTATGAGTTCGCTGAATAATTAAATTATAAACATCAATTACGATTGCAACACCCATTACGATGTACCAATACTCAAATAAGATCTATTTGCAAAAGCTAAATGAAAAAAGTGGAGAAACAAATATCGCACTAGTAAAATAAATGTTTTTGAATGATTTCATTTTTTTTATTTCATTTAAATTTATATATTTTTTATATTTCATTTAAATTTATATATTTATTATATTTCCTTTTTTAGTGTTATATATTTCTTTACAATTGTGGGTTTAGTATCATTACTACTATCAATGTTCGTTTAGGTTATCAATGTTATCGTCTTCTATGCTTACATGTAAGAATAATAGTAAACATGATAATAACAACTCATTATGTTTCAATTTTTCACTCCAAAAAATGTCTATAGTAAGTCTAAATCTAATTTTTGGATATATAATTTTATATGCAGCCTGCAGAATTAGGATGCATTTCCAAAATGGCCCGCAAGATCATTTGAATTGGCCACCCCTGGACTAGACCATAAAGAACTTATAAAAAATGCAAATGAGCGACGAACGGCATCTCCAGCTAAGTGAAATCGTTGTCCAGCAAATGCAATATAATATTTAGTTCAAAACGCGAATATCGCCAAATGTAGCACACTTATTTTACTTACATGATGTCCCCAAAATACTGCAATTTGATTGGAGGCTCTTTTGAGAGTACTTTTGGTCTCTGCGGCCTACTGTTAATGAGTGGAAGTTATCTGTTGAAAAATCACTTTTGAAAACGTTATTTTAAGTAAGTTTTAAATTCAAGTTAAAATATTCATTAGGTTGCAAGGTTATATTAATACGGTGAAGTTCGTTGGGAGAACCCCCCCTCCCCCTTTAAATACTATAAATTAGGATTCAGCAATATTTCTACAGTAAATTATTCCATATATTAAGCCTTCTGCATAAATGATATTTAAAAAAGCAAATAGATATTTCTACTCTAAAAAAAAACACATTATTACAATACATTGACAGATCATGGGTTTTTTTTTTTAAATAAAAATAAGCAATTTCATTTAAAATAGGATTGATAATGAAAAACAATTTTTTGTCACCTCTAGACATTAATACAGTGAGTTCAGTGAAAACCAAATTTAAATACTGATGATTCCTAAACCATAAGAGTAAATATTAGGTTCGTGAATAATTGTTTTCGTCTAGTAAAGTTATTTGTTTTACAAGTGGAACACCAAAATTTCAATTGCATTCTAAAGCTCTGCTCTAAATAATTGCATAGGTTCTCTAAAATGCAACAAGGCTCTTCAAGGGTTAGGTATCTCAGTTGACCTTGGTTCCTATTATTTCTTATTCCTCGCTTTCTGTCCACAGATGTCTCTCTGAATGACCCAGCGTTTCCAAGAAAATGTCCTTGAAATCTTCTAAGGAATGCCCCCCTTCTCGCACCTGTTGTCTGCTATATTACGCGGAGTTAACGCACGTGTATTTGTGCGGGAAAACTTTGCACGCCCACGGAATTCTATCAGAGAAAATTCAAAGGACTGCTTCACATTATCGCTATCTTGTGATCACACGTGGTCGGGGTTCGGCTACCAGAACTACTCCTTTTGTACTGTGTGCACTGCTCCCTTTTCTGCTCCCTTTTTTACCGAGGAAAAGGTATTTTCGAGCTGTTAGATGATTTGATTTATTACTGATGCGGCCACTTATTTATCTATGAAGGGAATTGAGCTGTTTGTAAAGCAGAAAATTGATTAATCGTGTTTACCCACATGTTTTAGAGAGATGTGTTGTTATGTGAGATATAATATGTTATAATGATGTGTGATATATGTTATTATACGATGTGGGTCTTTTTGTCGCTCTACGGTCATCTTGTGCCGACGAGGGCTAAACAGATCGGTACATACAGTTTAACGTGAACCACCCACAAACATCCATGCCACTGTCAGCATTCGAACCAGAAGCCTGTGGCCAAAACACTAGCCAATTGACCACCAGGCCTCTTCAAAACCGGAAAAGTTCTTTTAAGTTCTGTAGAAATGAGGGTTTTTAATTTTAAATAGGTAAATTATTTAACCTTAGTCAGCATATTAATGTTATTTACAAGAACTGCTTAATTTAATGCTTTTTTTTTTCTCTTTGCAAAAATTACAAATAAACACACAAAACATTCTCTATTAAGTGACAGTGGTTGAGGTCTTCTGGAGCTCGGTCCCACAGTTTTCGGGTTCGAGTCCCGGCGGTGCCATGGATGTTCGTAATGGTTCGGAATCCACTTTAAGCGTAGATCCCGGTCTCATATGACTGTCGAGCGTTGGGAGTAGAGGCGACAAACCTACCCCGTAAAAAGAAAAAAATCTCTCGTCTTGAAATCTGCCAGTAGACAGACGGCCATGGAGCTGTTGAGCGAATGATTTTGATGATGGTTGAGATCTGATGGCCGGCTGACTAGCGCTCTGTGCCCCAGGCTCCGGGTTCGACTCCCGGGGGCGCCATGGAGTCGTTTGTAGTGGTTCGAAATACTCCTTAAATTGTAGCTCCCGGTCTAATACGACAGTTGGACGTAGGGCTGACAACTCTACCCCATAAAAAGAAAACATCTCCTGTTTGGAAATCTGCCAGTAGGCAGACGGTTTCGACTCCTCATGGGAATTGTACTTGTGGAAAGATGGACTTGTGTGACTATCTTGTGTGACTTGTCTGTGTGACTATCTTGTGTGACTTGTGTGACTATCTTGTGTGACTATTTTGTGTGACTTGTGGAAAGATGCATGAAGAAGTACCAGTGGTTGCGTTGTTACTAGCACACATTTAAACACAATATATATATATAAAAAACTATTAGAGAAGAATTTATGAATGCAAAGTTTATATGCCTTTATGATATGTAAAAACATTAAAAAAAAAATGTTTTAAATCATCATCATCAATGGCGCAATGGCCCCATGGTGGGCTAAGTCAGTCTGCCTCCTGGCAGATTTCGAGACAAGAGAAAGTTTGTTTTTACAGGGTAGAGTTACCGGCCCTACGCCCAACCACCATATTAGACCCGGATCTACGATTTAAAATGTATTCCACTACAAACAGCCACGGAATCGCCGGGACTCGATCCTGACACCAAACGCTAGAGCGTTAGTTACTTGGCCATCAGGTTCAAAGCTTCAAAGATATTAACATAAAAATTACTTCTATGAAAAATATCTATTGGTTATCAAGGTATGCCTTAAAAATCCTATTTTATATTTCAAATCCTCTGCAGACGAAAAAAGTTTGACTGATGATGATTCCATTTTTGAGGAGTGATGAAAAAAAAAGTAATTAAATGGATAATTTTATGCTACAATTAGGTTGAAGATTATCCATGTAATCAGAGAGATATCCATTCAACATAAAAAGTTCAATGTTTATCGGCACAAATGTTATGTTTGTGTATCACACTATTTCTAATGTTTTAGAAACATCACGATTTAAATTGTATTTTCTTTGAAGACATTGTGATATTGCTCGGTGTGTGACTAAAATTCGACTTTTTTTCAATTCCTTCTATTAGCTCACACTCTCCCTAGATATATCTTGTTCACATTTTCAATCGTTCATAAAATACTTTTCGTTCATTCACTCAAGTTCAAATACATTTTTTTGAACTTGTAGTGGATGACACGTGATGTTAATACAGTTTTTTTTCAAATATTAATTCAGTAATTAAATTTAATTAATTAATTTTAGCATTTCTCAGATTTAAGTTGCATAGGTATACCCATAGATGGCGCCAGATAAACTTAAAAAAATGAATGAAAATTATTTATAAAGAAATTTCTGTAATAGAGTAAAAAAAAAGTAGGAACTGATTTGAAAAATTTTTTTTTTTTTTTTTATGTTACTTGTTTATTAATCCTCTTTTAATTAAATAAAATTCAAGTTCCGTATTTTATCAATGCATTGTAGTAATAAGACTTTTTTTACGATAGCAAAGCTCACCTACGTTATACATATGATTTATGGAGAATTCTTATTGTATTGAATAAGAATTCTCCATAAACCATATGTATAACGTAGTTAAACATACTTTATTGTAGAAATAGTACGGAATCCTAATTTATAGCACGTGATGAGATTTTTTAATGAACTTTATCACATTAAAATAATCACATATTAATGGAATCGGGTCATTGACGAATCATATGTAATATATAATACAAAAAAATAGTCGGAATATCAGACAGTATAGCAAAAAAATTAACTGAAATGAAAAACGTCCTAAAAGTACAGTTTTAAAAACTGAAATTTCTAAAAAATAACTTTCAATTATTACTGTAGTTCTGATTTTTAGCAAACAATGTCATATTTTAAGAATAGTTAAGGAAAATATTTTTTTTTCTGTAGACGAAACTACAATATTGGAAGTCTCCCGCCCTGACTGCCCTGACTTTATTATTGTTTTATAATTTTCACTTTCAAACAACACAGAAAGTCAGGCGAACCAAACATCTAATTGTTTTGTTTATAATTTGCTTACCTTTTACCGCACGGTTAATAGTTAGGAAGACCAAATGAAAAATGGAATTTTTGGACTAGTTTGAAACTGTGCTCTGCTAAATAATACACATCTCTTAATTAATTATCATAACATTTTCAAAAATTAGACCATGCATACATATATGCATGCAGACATACGTACATACATGCATACATACATACATACGTACATAGGTATACACATGAATACATACGTGCGTACATACATACATAGGCACGCATATACATACGTACATGCGTGCATACATATATATACGTAAATACATACATACGTACATACAAACGTGCATAACTACAAACGTACATACATACTTAAGTACATATATGCATACGTACATATATATGTACATGCATACATATATGTAAATACATACATACCCACGTACATATATGCATACGTACATATATATGTACATACATACATACACACACACGTACGTATATGCATGCATGCGTACCTACCTACAAATATGCACTAAAATATTATGACTAAAATAAGCATAAAAAATAAAAATAAAAATTTTAAATAAAGAACTGAACTATTCAAAAAAAAATAATAATTAAAAAAAAAAAAGTTTATATAAATAAAAAAAAAAAATTTTAAATACCGCTCATTTATAAATATCACCAAACGAGGTTGGCTCCGTTTTTTTTCGTGCCAATAGAGTTAGAGTGTGACGTTTATAGGGTTGCCTTTTAAACTAACCAGAGCACCATTTCGATTGGAGGAATTTCACGAATGGTAACTGATATAAGTTGGTGAGGTGTTCAGAAAACTTTATTTCTGCACAATTTTTTTGCATTCTGCATTTTACGTTGCAATCTGTATTTTCTGAAAATTTAATTCTGCATTCAGTACATTTATCCTTCCTTCGCCATGCCAAAGGAAAGAAGTTTCTATAAAAGTAATGCTGCATTTGTAAGTAGTACTAATAGTATTTGTCTTTTTAATTCAATTTAATATGCGATGTATATATTTTTTGCATGTACAACCCTAGTTTTAATTATATTTACTAATTTAATTTAAACTAGTGTTATGTTTATATTTTTAAAAGTAGTGACTTAATATAATAAATTAATTTTATGTATTTTTTATTTATCTATACTAATGCCACATTTTTTTTTACAGATGAAAAGATATAAATGGGTGAATCCCAAATTGAACGTAAGTATTTTTTTTAAAAATTAACCAATTTTGAAATATTCGTTAATTGCGAGTGCAGAATATCTCGTATTGCCATCTTTATTAAAATCAAACTTTCTTTTACAGCAATACAAGTGGGTCAATCCCAACTTAAAGGTAAGTACTTCTCATTTATTAAATGACACTAAAATATTCGTTAAATGAAAAATACCTCACAATGTCCTCTTCATTAACAGCCAAATTTTTTTGATGGAAATCTTTATACATAATGTAAATGTAGCTTTCTAATATTCAGTGTTAAAAATTTTTGTATTTTATCATTTTATTAAAAATCCTACCACTAAACATTTTCACATATTTAAAAGTCAATGAATAAATTACGATTGTCTTATAAATTTTTTAATGAATAATTAGATTAATTGTGTTTTACTTAATTATAATTACATTTATAATTATTCTCACTAAAATATTTCTATACTTTAATTTTGAAATTTTTCTTTATTTACATAAAACCTAAATTTTAAAAAACATTTTATTTAATTTTTTAAAAAACATTGTTTCTGTGATTTCGTTTTTCACTCTACGTGTCTAACTTCATTATTTTAATCTTTTGCAGGAGAAAGAAACGAAAAAGGAGGAAATACCAGTTCCGAAGGAAAACAAAGTGACAAATCTAAATAGTACGTATTTAATATATTTTTTAATATTTTGTTTATTTATTTTTTTCAATAGAATTAATAAGAGCCTTAAAGTTGTCTGACAAATAAAAATCCGCATCGTGATATTTATTAAATTGTTTTATTAATTGATATTATTAATTGTATAAATAAAATTTATTAATAAAAATAAATGTTTAATACAGAAATCAAATAAATTGCCTTTAAAAATTAAAGCAAGAATTATTGAAATGTCAAGACTTTATTAGACCATTCTATAATTATTATCATATTTTACTTTAATAAAGATCTGTGTTTTCAGAGCAATTTATTTATTTATTTATTTATTTTTTTTTTTTTTGTCAAGGACAAGCTGCTATTGCCTTAATGTTAAATTATTTTGATTTTAATAGAAGTTTAATATTAAGTACTTTTAATCTATTAATTTTGCTTTTAAAATACTTATTAATAGATTTCTTCCTTTTAATTTTCATTTTGTTTTATATTTGATTTATAAGTCCCCAAATTAATAGTACTTTTTCTTTATTTTCAGAGGAGAAATCAGAGTGATTCAAGATTTTTTTTTACCCTATGGGAGTTTTGCCGGGTTTCCTCCCATACAAAGCGCAAATGCGGGGTAATGTAATACTTAAGACCTCCCGGCAAGGCATATAAAATTTAAATAAAAGTGTTTTTTTTAAAAATTATTTTGCCTTTTTCTCTCATTATAGTATTTTCATACAGAATATTAATTTCACATCTTTTCTATGCTATTAATTGTTTGCTACAAATGTAACAATTTTAATTTATTTCGTCAATTAAGGATCAGATAATTATTTATCGGTAAGACTCATAAATTATTTATTAAGTTTAAATTATTAATAATTATTTATTATTTTAATTTCATTTTAACTAAATGTAAAGGAATTTTAGTAAATGTTTTATTTGAGGTGTAAATAAACAACTTTTTAAATGCTAATTTCATTTCTTCTTTTTTTAAATAAATTAATAACATATCTTATGCTAATTTTTGGTTCAGTTTATAATGTTGTAAAAATGAATACTGCTTGTATTACAAAATTAGCTATGCAGTTTTTTTTTTCATTTCATACGGATTTAAATTCGTTGTTTTCAAAACTGTCTTTAAAGAAGCATTTTATACGAGATATTTTAAAAATAGCAGGAAAAAAAAAACTCAACTAAAACTTATTCTTTGAGGGTATTACAAAAAAGAAGAATGATTTTCGAAACATACATGGTTTTCTAATAAATAATTATATAATATTAAGGTAAAACAGATTTAAAAACTTGCTGTTTTTGATTTAGGAAATATTCTAATTTTGTTTTTCTATTATCAATATAGCGATACCTTTATGTTACAAATTCATCACCTTTATTTTATAGTTTTTAAATTTAATCTGTATAGTTTTGTCAAGAACTATCATACATGTCGTTCAGACAGTAGTTATAAAAACAAAATACTATTTTTAGTTAATTGCCATAATTAAGAAAATTTATTGTAGGCTAATTTTTGATGGAATTACATTTAAAATTAACTTATAGAAATTTTAAAAAATCCATACGCATAATAAAATCCCAAATTTTATTATGCGTATGATTTCTGAAAAATTAATTAAAAGTAATTGAATTGAAGTTGAATCAATTAACTGCATGATAAATTATAATATTAGTTGAATAATTAAGTTGAATGGCAAATATCTTTTGGGAAATTATTTTTCTGGGACTATTCAGTTAAGTTTAAAGTTTATTGTTCATATATTTCATAACTTGCTCAAATTACTAGCCAAAGCATTTTTCAAATGGTCCCATATAAGAAATGATAAAAAGCTTATCAATAATTGTTTAAAAATTTTATTTTTTCTAAGTCTAAAATTTTAAAAAAGAAATTAGTGAATTCTTCACTACATTTTACAACATTTCACCTTATATTTAGAGTAGGCGCCAAAGTTGCTAATTCTATAAGATAAGTAGAATTTAGGCATCTTTTAAGTAAAATTGTAAAAAAATATGCAAGGAAAAAATTAAAAATGCAGAAAAAACAATTGCTTGCAACGATTTTTCTTTCATATAAAAGGAAATCAATCACATTTTTAACTGAATTATATTATTTAACTAGGAAAAAAATTATCAATGTTTTTTTCTACAATATTTACTATAACGTATTTTTTCTCCAATATTTACTAAAATCCCATATATTTAGAGCCGGCGTCTATATTGCAAATTTAAAACATTCATTTTAAATTTTTAAAAATTAATCAGTATATTTTTCTCATGTACTGTCATGCCTATTGTTTAGATGAACAATAGCAATATATAAAAAAAATATTCTCTTTCATATAACTGCCATAATTCTTCAGAATTTTTTTTAATAAAGATATTGTAGAGAAATTTTTAATGATGCTGCATATCAAAATTAGCTTATAGGAATTAAAAGAAAATTCAAATTATACATATGATTTCTGAAAAATTAATTTAAAATGCATTCATTTGAATGATAAATATATTTTCGGAAATTATTGGATATTATACTAATTCCAAAAATTTTAAATTCTCTTCCAAATCGCTGATTCTTTCAGACAAATTGAACATGAACGAGACACCTAAGTAAAAACATAAAAAAAAAAAAAAAAAAAAAAAAAAAAAAAAATTACACCATGAAAACTAAAATTATAGATAAAAAAAAAAAAAAAAACAAGAGTAATGGCTTTAACAAATGATGAATAATAATTTTTTCTGGGTTTTTATTATGAATAAACCCATATTAATAAGTTTAAACGCGTTATATGGCATTTAATAGTTAATTTATCAAATAAACATTAAAATCGCATCTACTCGAAAGTTATATTCATTTACAATAGAAAAATACTTTTTTTTTTCATTATTTTACAGCAATAGTTAGTACACTAATAAAGAGACATTAAAAAAAAATACACATTTTCAAGTATAAACTGCAATACGTGGACACAGATAAGTATTCGGCTAAAAGATTTATATCTGACCGCTGCTTAAAAACAGAAAACCGCCCTTAGCAACCAAAATGTTCGGAAAAGTCCTTTAACCTGAAAGTCGTTTATTCTAATACAATAAGTAGAAATGTCTCTAAAGAATGCAGCCTTATCGTAGCATCACTCTTCCGCACGAACTGCAGTATATTTTCGTCTTTTGTTCGCAGATCAACGGGCTGTCACTCTGCTGTGACCCTGTCAGACAAATTCTTGGTTTTGTATAGAAATGTTGAAAAATGTGATTTATTATCAACAAGAGGATTGAGTCCCTATTTTTAACTTTGGATTTCTGAGAAAAGTTGATAATGATAGGGGTGGTCTAACTTGGTATGAAACCAAAAACTTTTGACCTGAACAGAGACCAAGAACTTTTGACCCAGAACCAACTGACACTTTCAGTAATAGGGAAATATAACAAAAGAATTCGTTCAAAAAGGCGTGTACAACCCTCTTTATTTTGTACGCCCCCCCTCCCTCCTTTTGAACGAGTTTTCTAGTGCCTATTATTATTATACACCCCTATCTAGCTGAGCTGCCCTCGAAATCTGACTAGAGTGGAAATAAGAGCAATGACATGTATCATGACATTTAAATTATATACATTACATACACACATATACGTGTATAACTATATATATATATTCATATTATAGATTATATATATATATATTATATACTACTGTATGTATAGTAATTAAATTATAAATATTAATAAAATTTATTTACATTATTGGTACAAAGCTATCTATAGGATATTAATTACAGTTAGCTTCAGATTTCTTTTTATCTTTTGCTTATTTGTTTATTTTTGGTATTGCTGATTTTTTTTAGACTTTTTAATTATGTATAACTTAGTGTGCATGCATTTCATAAATTGCTCATATTACTAGCTTAAACCTTTTTCAAAGGTTTGCATGCAATAAAGTATAAAAATATACGAGTTATTTCATTAGACGTCAGGAATGTGTTATATAATATATATATATATATATATGTATGTGTAATATATATAAAAGACTACCGATTATATGAAAAGGTGAACATTCGGTTTGAAGATGGACGAATCGATGATAGTCAGACATGGACTCAAAGCAATGTTGAAAGAAAAAGGAATTATTAGTTATTGTAGGATTTTTGCCATTCATTTTTCGCTTTTTAAATATTTTATAACAAAAAAACTTAATTAGAGGCTTATTAATGTTAATTTTATGTTTCTAAAAAAACATAAAAGTGCAGAAAAATTTGTATTGCACTATAAGCATAATATATGCATACATATATTTATTTATTTTCGGGGTTTTTTTTTTTTACATAATTTTAAAAGCTTAATCTAATATGATTCTTTACATTTAAATATTCAAAATACACATTTAGTTTCACAATAAAAAAATAAAAAAAACTATATCTAAATTTAATTTTGGTTTATTAATTTTTTTAAAATATTTTTTTTCGTATTATAAAAACTCGCATCAAATGGTGATATAAAACTCGAACATTTTCGTTCAATATAAAATGAAACGATAAAAAGCATTTTATTCACCTGTATTCAATTTATAAGAATTCTTGCAATTACGAAATAAGTATTTTTTCCCCCTTCAGAAATAAAATAATTTTCTTCCAGATGTGCCTGAATAAATTCCGGAGAGGTTTATTTGACATGATTTCAATATTAAAATGTTCTTTTTAAATCTTTTTGGTTTAACACTGAATACTTCTGAATGAGAGATTTTTTTTTTTTTTTTTTTTGCTTGTCTTCAGTGCTTTGTACGTGATATATATATATATATATATATATATAATATATCTGATATATATATATATATATATATATAATATATCTGATATATATATATATATATAATATATCTGATATATATATATATATATATATATATATCTGATCTTCACTGCTTTGTACGTGATATATGTATATATATAAGATATATATATATATATAAGAAGATATATATATATATATATATATATAATGAATTCAATTTACTGACAATATAATTTACTCATTAATATTATTTCGAAGCAGGTCGTAGGTTCCGGTAATAGGATCGTAGGGCGTTGTGAGGGTAGTGTTACTCGCGTCCGTAGCGTATCTTCAAGCTACACGTGCCGTCTGGGTAGTGTTAAATGAGTAACAACGGTGCAGCCCTTCCTTTTGACCTAAAGATTAACTGTCTCTGTATTTCTAGCTGCATAATAACAACAACAATAAATATAAATATAATTTCAATGCGGAAGAAGTTAATTTGAATAAATTATTTCCGAATTATTTACAATATATAAACTACAATTTATCTATGCTGAACATACCGGTTCTCGTTAGATCACCGAAGTCAAGCATCATTGCGCGCGGTCAGTACTTGGGTGGGTGACCGCCTGGGAACACCGCGTGCCGATGGCAAATTTGGGACCTGAGTGGGGCCGAGTGTCTAGCGCTCTGGCGCTCGGTGCCACAGGTTTCGGGTTCGAATCCCGGCGGTGCCATGGATGTTTGTAGTGGTTCGGAATCCACTTTAAGCCGTAGGTCCCGGTCTCCTATGACTGTAAGAGCGTCACGGAGCAAAAGTCAGGCTGCTACCTACGGGTGCTCCATCACAACAGAAGCTGCTTCCTTCCCCTTCAATCATGAGTACGTACGGGCTCGTGGGCTTGGCCAGCCAAGTGGGATAAGAAACAACAACAACAACAACACAATTTATCTATTATCAAATGAAGCACTTTATTATATGTCAAATGAGAAATTGACTCGATTCGTAGGGTGTCGCAGTCGGTAATATAAAGGCATCACGATTACTATTTTAATTTATTTTTCAATTCCTTCTATTAGCTCACACTCTCCCTATATATATCTTGTTCAAATTTTCAATCGTTCATAAAATACTTTTTATTCATCCACTCAAGTTCAAACACCTTTTTTTTTTTTTAACTTGTAGTAGATGACACTGGTTGTTAATACAGTTTTTTCAAATATTAATTCAGTAATTAAATTTAATTCATTAATTTTAGTTTATTTTTTAGATTTAAGTTGCATATGTCTACCAATAGATGGCGCCAGTTAAACTTAAAAAAATGAATGAAAATTATTTATAAAGGACTTTCTGCACTATAGTGTGTAAAAAGTAGGAATTGACTTAAAAAAATATATTTTTTTTATATTACTTGTTGTTACTTATACCACTTGGTAGGCGGCAACATCTAGATCGAGTCCGAGAACCCATGTGGGTCTCATGGAAGAAGGGAAAAGGGAGGGGGGCAACTTTTGTTAGGATGGAACACCCGCAGAAGGCTGACTTTTTACGGGGTAGGGCTGTCAGCCCTACTTCCAACCCCAACTATTAGACCGGGACCTACGGTTTAAAGTGGATTCCGATGCTCTACAAACATTCATGGCTCCACAGGAACTCGAACCCGAAACCTGTGGCATCAAGCGCTAGAGCTCTAGTCACTCGGCCATCAGGCCTGCTATTTTTATTTAAAACAATAATCAAACTGATTACAATGTAGAAAATTTAAAAAAGACTTCGGAGAAAGTTTAGTCAAAGTATTTTATTCTAGTAAAATTATAAGGAAGTCCAAATTTCCATAAAATAATTATTATATCATTCTAATATGATATAAATTAATATATGTAATAATTACTAAATATGTTCTTCAATTATAGTCAAAATCCGAAATTTTATGAACTTTCTGAGGAATCCAAGACCTCAAGTAAAAACTCAAAAACTCTGGAGGAAACTAAAGTATTTGCTATTCTGGTTAATATTTGTGAATGTCAAGATATTGGGGATATAAAATTGAAATCCAGCGTTTTTGCTTTTATGTTGTGTGCCTAATCCTCAGTAACCTGCAATGCGGGGCGGACATCCTGTGAGCAGTCTACTCATGGATGGAGAGAAAGGGTCAGCTTCTGTTGTTATTGAGTATCCGTAGGTAGAAGTCAGACTTGGCTCTAACTCGCTGAAGAAGGAGGGCAGTGCCTTCCGGGAGGACTTTTAGGGGGGGAACTACCCCTCATTTGTGCATAGCGTGGGAGAAAATCAGGAAAATTCCCATTAAGTAGTCTGGCTCACTAGGACTAGATGCTGAACAACACAAACGCCATCGAGTCTCCTGGTTTTTTGAAAAAAGTGTCTACAACAAAGCCACAAGTGGATTGAACCTCAGCCCTAATGCTCACTAGCGGCTCACGTAGCCATTAAGCCACGATTCTGTAGGTTATGCTTTTATTAATTCATAAACGTAAAAATATTGTTCACCCAATCAGGATGCTGTCATTTGTGTGCACAAAATCTTTCTTCCGTTTATTTTATCCCTTTTGTGCTGCCTTAAAAGGGAGGGGGGCAGCTTTTGTTGGGATGGAACATCCGCAGAAGGCTGACTTTTTACGGGGTAGGGCTGTCAGCCCTACTCCCAACAGTCATATTAGACCGGGACCTACGGTTTAAAGTGGATTCCGATGCACTACAAACATCCATGGCTCCACAGGAACTCGAACCCGAAATCTGTGGCATCAAGCGCTAGAGCTCTAGTCACTCGGCCATCAGGCCTGCTATTTTTATTTAAAACAATAATGATAGACTGAAGTCTATCATTATCGTCAATCTTTAGCTAGGATTGGTGAACATAATTTTAATTCAAAACGAGTGAATAAAATATATCGACAAATGATATATTGGAGCAAAAGATGTTCCTTAAGGAGTACATTCGTAAATTAAAGTGCCACTAAACCTCCATGCACTCATTATTAAAATTTAAAAAGAAATATAGTTATTAAATTTTAAATAGTAGAACAAGCACTCTTGAAAATATAAAAGAAAAAAATTGAAATAGGCAGATAAGGGATTCAGGCTCTATCCATAAAAAATGTATACTTATTCTGATGAAAAATAAAATCATCATCATCGGCGCAATAACCCCATGATGGGCCAAGGCCTACTCACAGATTTCTAAACGGGAGAAGTTTTTCTTTTTATTTAGTAGGGTTGTCAATCTTACATCCAATACTTTGCAGTCATATTAGACCGGGACCTAGTGGATTCCGGACCACTACAGACATCAGTGGTACCATCGGACTCGAACCTGAAACTTGTGGCATGCACAGAGCGCTAGTCAGCCGGCCATAAGGCCCGATAAAGGGTTAAAAAAAAAACAAAAACTTTTATTAAAAATGAAAACTTAATTAAAACAGTTCTGCCTGTAAATGAAAAAGAGTAAGAACGGTTAGCAGAATCAAAGGTGAATTATGGCGTGTTCATCGCATCTGGAAAGGGATAAGGGAAAGGGGTGAGAATAGAACTGACAGTGCTCTATACATTCTACATTCTTCAGAAATGTAGAGAAGAGGTACAGCTCAGAATCACAATAATAATAAATAATAATATTAATCATCATCATCATCATCATCAGTGGCGCAACAGCCCCATGGTGGGCTAAGACCGTCTGGCTGCTGGCAGATTTCGAGACAGGAGATGTTTTCTTTTTTACGAGGTAGGATTGTCAGCCTTATACCCAACTCTCTACAGTCATGTTTCACCGGGACCTACGGTTTCAAGTGAATTCCGTACTACTACAAACATCCATAGGACTGCCGGGTCTCGAACCAGAAAGCTGTGGCATCGAGCGTCAGAACGCTAGTTACTCTGCCATCAGGCCATGCTTATTAACTTCTATTAACAAAAATTTGTTACTTCATTAAAAATAAAGTACAAATTTTAGTGTAAGATAATGTGGAGCTAAAAGGTTATGTGAAAAATAAGTCGGAAATCGTGAATATCCATAGAACAGTTCGTTCTACTCGATTTAAATATTTCTCACTAGCTGGTAATTAATGCGCAGCCATATATCCGCTGTTAATATGATTAATAAATGTATAAAATAACGAATTTAATGCATTTATGAGCTAAGAAATATCAGCTAATGTAAAGAATTATAAGTTGAATAGCCATTGGAGTGTTAATGTATATATTTTATAAACGAATTCAGAGGCAATATTAAAAAAGGTAGTCAAAATGCATGTGAGAGAAAGAGTTAAAAAAATGTTTTTTTACGAGTCTTTTTATATGTATGTGGGGAGAATTCATATTCTTATTTGATGGGTTAAAAAAATATTATGATTTAAACCTATGATTTAAAGCGGATTTCCGAACCACTACAAACATCCATGGCACTGCCGAGACTCAAACCCTAAACATGTGGCATCGAGCCATAGCGCCCGCCGCACGCACACCTGTTAGTATATATATACATATATTAACGTTTATTATATATTATATATGTATTGTATTAACGTTTATTTTATATATGCATACATACTAATGTTTATTTTTTAAAAAAAAAAAAAATGCCTTCTCATATTCAGGCGAGGTACTAAGAAGGTTTAAATGGACTCCATAAAAACACTGCTTCATTGAAATACTCGATATTTTAAAAAAAAAAATATAAAAAATTGAGCCTTAGTGGAAAATAACCATAAGTTTGAATCACCGGGACCCCCTAGCTTATCAGAAACGACGTTACTCCTAACGATCTCAGAACTGCCACAATAGACAACTCTATCACTCATCTCTCTAGAAACGTCTTCCTTGGCGGAAAAAATCACAATAATATCTAAATTCTTGTTTGCACACAACGAAGGAAAACATAGAATAACGTTTTACAACCACAAAATGGTCAGTCAGCAAATCTGCGACCACTCAAATACATTTTTTCTTTATTCGAACGCCTGGTTTTCGAAAATATTTCCTTTTTCTGTGTGAAATTAGCCGGCTCATGTATCAGTTCCTCTATTCATTTCGACGTGCGGTCATTACGGGTTCTAGGACATTCCTTTCTCATTGTGTAGATTCCCCGCTTTTCTGGGAATTCATATGTTGCTTTTCAATTCTGCTCGTGGCCATCACCCCCCCCCAGGGGAGGAGGGAAGAAATACTGCCAAAAATAAATAAATAAATGCATCCAGGAAACAATTGAATGCATGCGAATTTTCAACAAATTATATATACACTGCTGAGACTTTTTTGTTGTTATTGTTATTATTATTTTATTTACTAGTGTGCCTAAAAAGTCAGTCCAATTTTTTTTTTTCAAAAACTCTTTATTTATTGTTCCA